>JAFIDM010084197.1:0-17935 GCA_023159025.1 Thereuonema tuberculata
TCTTTCTATTTTCCATTCGCTCAGAAAATTGCGCCGGACAGACACACAGACAGACAGACAGAAAGACAGACAGACAGAGAAATAAAAGATTTTAGTAATATAGATTACAGAAAATTAGTATATAATTATCACGCAATTGTTCCTAACATTCATTTTTACATCCAGTAAACACGAAGGTGTTTTATTTAAAATTTAATGTGATTTAAAAAAATGTTATCAACGGGTTCTAATAAATTTTCACTATAAAATTACTTATCAATTGTGAACAATTATCATTTCAAATTGTTCGATCAGAAACGTATGATAACATTATATAGAAATGACTCGTTAAGTAATTAGTATTTTAAAAAAATAGATTTCAAATTATGTAATTTATAATTCAGATTTTTAAACATTGATTTTTAGAAATTTTTCGTTTAAAATTTGCAACTCCCCGAAAGGTAAACATCTAGAGAACTTGTTTATTAGGTTCCCATGACAACGAGTCGTATACAAATACTATATGTTTTTATATAAGTTGTAATACAATTACTTCAATTTTTAGTTGAGGTCGGTTATACACAGTGGCATTCGTGCAGTATTTGTTAAAAAAAAAAATATATATTATGGAGATTTACTTCACGTTTTCAGATGGTCTCATGATATTTTTATAGTGTTTTTATAAATTTAGAATTATAAAGTTCTGCTGCTTTTATGAATGAAATTCAAATCTATAAACAATAAAGATTGAGCTATAAAATTCAGGAGATAAATTATTGTTAAATAATAGTGCAGTAAATAGTTAATTAAAGGAAAAAAAAAAAGATCTCTTATTGATTGCTTTTTTTTTTTTTTTTTTTTTTTTAATTTTCGTTTAACCCAAGCGAAGCGAAAAAAAAAAGCGATTATTTTTTTGTGTACTTTGTCCCACACAGCAAAGTACCAAGTGTAACTAGTTGATAAGACCAATAAGGTACTACGATAGAATCGGAAAATCATGGATAAAGGAAAGATAATATCAGCTCTGATATGCTGATGCGATAGCGTTTCAAATGACTACGTATGACAATGTGCAGGGATCGTATCAACTATAGTTATGCTCCTACCTCTGTAATGAATTGTATAAGAAACATTGGAGAATATAAAAAAAGTTATTGTAGCTAATTACGTACCATTGTTATTTAGAAGTTGGGAAAAATTGAATTTTATAAAAAAGCAAGGATATTCTTCGCAACGGCGTCTTGGCAATAGTTTTTACTAGTCAATCCAAATTTATATCAATAAAATGTTTAATATTAAATTGATCAAGAAATCTAATTTCTAATCTTTCCATTCTCAACTATGCTGTGATTAACGCCCCTCCATCCTTTATGTATTTTTTATACGATACAGATCTCTAAGAAGTGACTTCAGTTTTTAACATTTTTCTTTTCACTTAAATTTTTTTAAAGCTTTTATTTTTTTATTTTTAAATAACAACTAATTATCGAATTTCCTTTTAAAGACAACTTACATAAGCAATTATTTTACTCACGTTTTCGTCTACTTCTTTAAATTTTAGAATTCTAATTAAAACTTCAATAATTAAACTATTAATAATTTATAACTCCATCTCGCTATTGTTTTTTGTTTGTTTGTTTTTTTTTTCAGTTGATTTAAGAATTTTGATTAAAATCTACTAAATTAATCTTAATTTTTATTTTTTTGGAAATCAAGTATTTAAAATTGTAAGATTTAAATAGGAAAGTTTAAGAAAAAAACTGAAAATAAAATATATTGTTTTCTTGTAACAGGAGTATTTATTAAACGTAGAAGGAATTGAATATGAATTGTTAAAAATAAGAAAAATTCGAATTTTGTTTAAAAGGTTCAAAAAAAAAATGAAAAAAAAAAAATCTATTTTTATTTTTTTTTCTTCAAGCACTTATTGTTTACCTAAATTTGCGACACTCAACCATATACAGACCATTATAGTCTACATAGTCTATTAAAAGTCGGAATATTCTATATATGGAAATTTGAATTGTATCTATTTCATATTTTTTAGTTAAATGGCGGTAAATCACAAACCTTAAAAAAAATTTCCCTCGATTATTATATAGCCTATAAAAAAAAAAAAAAAAATGTAATATATTTATTTACTCCCCGCAGGTATCTTATGAGATGACCAATCTACGAGAAGAAAGAGGGCGAAAACCTAACTGACAGAATTGTAATAGTAGTAGATTAAACAGAAATTAAGAAAAGCCTACAAGAGATATTGATAGGAGAAAATAAAATATAAAAAAAATAAAGAAAACATCCAATAAGAATGGCATATTAGATAAGAACCTAATCAATTAGTTTATGGAGTGGAGTACCATAGAAGCACTAATTTCTTTTAGATGTAGTTAATAAAAGCTAATAATAAATTATTCAAGCTACGTCAATAACTAACTGTCATATTTATTTATTTTTTTATTTCTAATCTTTCTTAAAACCCTTTGAAAACTTCTTTCTAAATGACGTTGTTTTGAAAAATATCGTACATTTAAAAAAACCAAACAAACAAAAGCAAGCTTTTTTTTTTATTAACCAATTTAGCTGTAATTTAACTGTCAATCTGAGATCTTTGTTGGTTAAGTAGGTTTTTATTATTTATTAGCAATAAAAAGTTGAAATAAAATGTCATTTACGAAATCTCACAGCGCAATCATTTCAAGTTGATACTGTGATGTGATTGTTGGAAATAAATATGACATTTTTTTAAATAGAATTTCATTGTAAAATAAATTTAGATTTAATTGAACTGTCATTACTGAGATCCTTGTGATTACAAAGTTTTTTTTTTTTTTTTGTTTTTTTATTTATTGGCAGTTTGAGCTTGATTTTAAAAATAAATACAAGTTATTGATAATCCAAACTTCGAAGAAGTCTAGAACGTTCGAGTTACACTTACGAAAACTTTAGCGAAAACCAGAAACAAAATAGACAAGGAAAAGGAAGCATGTTTTAGGGTAAAACTTAACCATTCAATAATTGTATCTAACAAACTTTTAAACTGATAATTAGTAATGTTGTTCACGTGATCTAGACTTACTAATTTCTACAAGTCATTGAGAAAGAAGCTGATGATTTACTTAAGTAATGAAAAATTTCGAAGTCCGATTGTAAAATCAACTTGTATTTCCCGATCCGCTTGCGAATAATTTATGTTATTTTTGTACCTACATTTAAATGATACTTTTTCGAGAATTCTAATTTGTTAACAAGAACTGACAGTATTGTTCAGTTGAATTAGAAAGATAAATTATTACTTAAATTCTAGTTGAATTAGAAAGATAAATTATTACTTAAATTCTAGTTGAATAAGAAATCGAAATTTTTTTCTTTTCTTTTTTCTTTTTGGTAATAGGTATTTTCTTTATAATAATAATAATAATAATAATAATAATAATAATAATAATAATAAATGTTTTTTTATGTTGTTTCATGCAAAACAATTATATGGCAGTCGGATAGTCACATTTTCAACAGGTGATTCTAGGCTTTCATTGTACAAAAGTGAGTGTGATTATTTGTAATTGCTGAGTGAAACAAATGACTACTAAGAAAGGAATTAAAAATAAAGTAGCAATGACAATTTGAATGTCGTTCTATACTTAATTGTAGTATTGATATTTAATTCACTTCTCTTTAAACGTATTGAATGTATTTTCAACATCCAGATTTGGTGTCCCCTTCAATTAAAAAAAAATGTCATTGAATAAAATTATTTCTTGTTAATTAAAAAAAATTAAAAAAATTAAAATTAAATAAGACATATTTTTCAAATTGAAATAAATTTTTTAAATTCCTATTTGAACATTTTTTTTCTTCTTATTTTTCATTTTAACACAAGCATCTAAATAAAGTCATTTTCTGTCGCCAGTTCGCAGATGAATTATCGATAATAATTCTTAATTTTATTTAATAAATTTAAGTTTTTCAGGAAATAGGAAAATAAATGCTATTATCATAAACTTCATTTACTATTTTTTCAGTTTTACAATCGATTCCTCTATTTTTTTCTATTTTAAAATATCTGAATCTGAATGAAATATGAAAAACCGTTTCAGTCCAAGAATCTTATAAGTAACTTATTTAAAAATAATTTAAGTAAACGATGAATTTGAATCCCCAAAAATGAATTATTTCCAATATTAACCATTTTTCTTCCAATTTTTCCTTAAAAAAATATCTTAATAGACACTAAATAGAATATTGATTTTTTTATTACGCAATATATTTACGCTCTTCAAAACGTTAAATCCTACAATTAAATAACTAATTGAAATGATGAAATTATAACTCAAAGGTTGCAAAATTCTTGCAGAAAATAATCCAGGGAAACCGCAAAGAAACGTACGACTTTTTAAACAATAATTTTTAGAATAGAATTAATTTCTTGAACGACTATGATATTTAAAGATTACTCGACTACCGTGATAACTCGACATAAAAGGACGAAATTTAATTGCTACTCGTTCTTTTTTTACTTGAGGGTCCACATGAAATGTTTTAGTGCCACTTTTATAAATGTCTCTGTCCCAATTTAGACCTCACGGACAAATTACATAACATCTAATGGGCTACCGTAAACACACTCAGACGTAAGAAAATACGGCCAAATCATTCAACGCTTCAAAAACTTCATGACGCCGTGATTACCAAAAAGTCCCGTTAAGTTTTTTAACAAAAAAAGAAAAAGAAAAACATATATACCGGTATTTATTATAGCGCGTTTGTAAAGCATTTCAACTGAAATTAAATTTGCAAAGTATTAGACAAGAAGAATTCTTGAACCAATTTACAACAATGATCAAATCAACTAAAAAATTTTAAGTGAATAAGTAATAAAAAAAGTATAATCAGGTTTGTAAAAAAAGATTGTAATATTTTATAATATTAATTTTAATTTGGGACTTAATTCGTATTTATTATTTGACGATCAACAGCAAAAATCTTACAATACCATTTTATTTTTAAATGTATTAGTCTAACTTTGCTCGATAATACAAATAAGATCATGAAGATAAATTTAAATGGTTAATTTAGTAATATTATATAACTGAGTAGAATTAATAATAAATAAATATAATAAATTAAAAAAACGAACAGAATCTACCCTCTTTTTTTAAAAATGTATGTTTTTGTCATCACTAATAAACTAAGACACTTTTCAATAATGTTTTAAAATTTAGGCAACTATTTTAATTTATTTAACGTGATATCTATTGTTAATGTATTTCTTTTTAAATGAAATTAAATGTTACATTCGGAATAAATTATATTTTATTAACTTCTGATGTCCGAGTTTTTACGGTGGATTGGTTTGTAATTGGTTTATTTATTAGGTAATGTAGTGTAAAATTGGTGATTATTAAGTTTGAATATTTCAAGTTTAAGCTAACTAGAATTGTAATTTCCGAGGATATTGGTCAGTAGTAACGGAATCATTGTGTTTTCTAATAAATAGTGTCCGGCTTTCCGGCCGGTTGGATTCTGACAATCAGTTTTTAGGTATCTGGCATCTTAGCAAGGTTCGACCCGCACCGTCCGATCGGCGACGGAGTCATCGCATTCCCGCGGGGCGAAGGATACACGGAGACCCTGGGTCCGTTCCAAAATACTAGGACTAGGTTTATTTTTATATTATGGTCTCCATGCACTAAGAGAAGGACTCTCTCATTTTTCGCGTCTATCCCACTCCCCCCTGCTTCCAGTTTGAGCCATTTCTAGATCAAGGGAGGGGATGGAGGGATGAAGCAGAGGGGGGAAAATCACGATCGAACGACATAGTGATATGAATGTGTGTGGGTGGGGGGGTATGGGTATGTGTATAGATGGTTCGCCGAAAACACCGTGAAAGATAACTTTTTCACTCATCACATATAGCCATGTTGGTCTCTTTTTTTTTTTTTTTTTTTTCCCTTTATTTCATCCAATTTTTTTTTTTTTCGTTTCTTTTTCCCTGTTTCGCGCATGTTTGTAAATTAACGGTCTTGAAAAAGAGAAAAGAGAAGATTGGAAAAAAAAAAGAAAAAGAAAAAAAGAACAACTGCGGAAAAAGATCTTCGGAGAGAGAGAAAAGAATGGAAAAAGAAGACAGAGCGGAGAGTGAAATCGACAGGATGAAAAGAAGGGAAAAGAAAAAGGAAAATAAAAAAATGTAACTGAGAGAGAAAAAAAAAAAAACCCACTCCCTTCGTGTAATATACTGTATTTGCTGATTGTATTAATGAAACCGGGACCATCTATTGCCATCCATCGGAGCTACTCGACCAGTTGATACGATAGCGCGACGGCGGAGCTGACATGCGATTGCAGCGGCCGAGTGACCAAGCGGCACCGGCAAGATAGCTTCGCCACCCGCGCATCGTAAAACAGGTACACGTGTTTCTGGCTTACCTTTGAGTGATACTGCTGCAGAGCCGCGTAGTCGTCGGAGGGGGTTCCCTCGGGTTTAAGCATGCTGCCCATACACAAATCCTTGTGCGCCACCTTACATTCCTTGTGGGTGTACATGTACATGATGACTGGCTGGAGTTTCTCGAACGACTTACACGATATTTTTCGTTAGAAGGGAGGCGGTTGCGATCACACGGAGCCGAAAGATGGAGTTTTCGTTTTAGGCGATGGGACGGCGCGCGGTGTTCCTTGGCGGTTGACAATCACCTAAGTCATCGCTGGGAAACGACACTCGGACGATGGTAGTTCTTCACACGCACGTACACCACGCTACTCGAGAGGATGAGTAAGTCTTCGCCTTATTTTCCCTCCTGTGTATAATTTTTTTCACCCCTCGGATTCGTTGGAAATCACCGTTTGAAGCTAGAAAACAACACAACACTTTTCACTTGACGGCAACGTAGGATTGTATATTAAGAACGCTGCATGGTACAGGGGGCGTAGATCGGAAAAACAATCCGCTGTCGACGGGGAGGGGGTAAGGGGGGGGAACCTCCTCCTCCTCCTTCTATCAAGACACTATGAGCACCCACTTTTCGTACACACTCACACGCACACACTTCACCACCGCCGTGGTGGCCGGCACGATCCAAGCATGAGTCGGCAACTTGAACGACTTGGCCTGCCTAGGAGCGGCTGGTTTTTTTCCCCATCGTACTCACACGGCGTGCTGCTCGACTGGCTCGGGATGGAGGAGTAGGCAGCGCCGGTCGAGACTGTCGAGCCTGACGAGACCAGGGAAATTAGAAGAGGAGGGCGGGAAAGGAGAGAAAAGACGAAAAAAAAAAAGTCGAGAAACCAGAGTCGTGAACGGAAAGGAAGGAGTAAAAGAAAAAGAAAAAAAAAAAAAAAAAGGAAGAAGGAAGTTTTTAAAATTGGACAATTTTTGAGACACAGTTAAAGTAAAAAGAAAGAAAGGGTTTTAGGTAAATCTCGCCAGTGTGGGTGTATCGACACGTCCCTGACAATCCCTGTACTTTTTTTTTTGTTCCGGCGTTTGAGCGCAAACAAACAGTAAACAAATGAGCAAGAAAAAAAATCGGGATCTTTTGCACGTGCTGTGTTGTGTGTCCTTAATCAATCCGCCGATTTTGGCTTCGATTGGTCGTCGGAAGCGATGTCGTTTCTTTGGTTTTTGGTATCGAGAATGACCTGCGATGTCTTCGCTGTCTTCTTCGTCCGAGTCGTGTTGCTAAAGAATTTTCTGCGTCTGTCTATCTGTTTGTCTGTTGCTCACTCAAAGTCTCATAGGCCTAACTCGACGTGGAGTGGCATGGTTGTGTCTGCGTGAGTGCGTGGTGGTTCTCAGAGCGCTCACTCGTCGGCGCACCATCGCCACCTCCATGACACCCTCGTCTCCCCCTCCCTCCGAGCTCCACTCGCGATCCTCATGTGCTCCGGCGAATGCCGTTCCGTGCTGCCGTGCAAAGCAGACGGGCTGCGGCTGTTGTGTAGTCTCTGTGCCCGGCGAGAACCCCGATCGACCCGGTAGCCTAACCCCCGCTTGCGTCCGGGAACAGCGACCTGCAGACCACATGGGTTTAAGTGGATACAGGGATAACAATTTATAAATATTCAGTATTATTGTAAAAACGGAGTAAAAGTAAGAATTGTCAATCTTATTAAAACCAAATCTGCTAAATAAACGGATAGGGCTTCTCGTCAAAGATGTTAATTTAATGCAATACAAATTATACACACTAAATATTTTTATTTATAAATCTTATTAATATATATATTTTTTTAAATTTCAAAACCAACAAATTAAAAACCCTCAATATATTCTTGTTCTCCAACCAGTGATTTCTCGCTTAACAGCATCAGTGGTCAAGGTTTTAATTCGCGTATAATAATATGAGCTTCGTGTATTTTCAAGGCTACATATAAATTGGCATTTTCGAAATCAACCCCTTATTAAATCTGGAAAACAGTGAGAGAAAATAAGCGAGTTGAACCGACAGTGTTCGCAAACAAGGGTGGAAATTAATGATCCAACCTCCCACCCTCAAGTGAGTCAATTCATTTTTCTGCTTCACACACGGTAGCGCTTGGCGGACACTACGTTAATAAGTGTGTTTGTAAATTGTTCCAACTCTAACTGCGGATGACTCCACAGAGTCTAAACGATTACAAACACACACAGCAATTAGAAATAAGTAATAGAATTGATTTCTATTTAAGAAAGTATTAAATAAATAAATAAGTAATATTGAAAGTAATTGTTTTCTCGTAATTCAAATTCAAGGAATTTTAATTTTAAATTTAAAACAAAAATCAATAAAAAAAAATTAGTATGCATTGTTATTGTATTAATTTAGAATTTTAATTTATGATTATAAGTTAATAAGAAAATGTAATTTTTCAGATTGTTTAGGATTAATAATGGCCCTTTATTTTAAAGAATGATGTACGATAGAGAATTTTTTTTCACTTTTTTCCATATTATTATTATTATTATTATTATTGAATATGAATTGAAATCTCGATCTGAGTTGATGCAATTTATGAGGTTGAACTTGTTAAAATATTCTACCTTTCAAACAATACAATACCATTAAGATTGCGAGTATTAAGATATTACTGAGTTTTACATTATATTATGTTTTCGTAACAACTTAGTGATACAATGCTTGTATTCTTATATGCATGCACTGCAATGTCCAAATGACTGAAGCATTCTATCAAATATTGAAATAATATTCTTCATTTAAAAAAAAAAAAGTAAAATAATAATAAGAATAAAGTCATTAAGAAGAACAATGAAATGAGGCAGAAATGACAAAATAATTTTCACGCAAATGTTTCTTTGTAAATTTCTGCTAATATTTTTTTGCAGTTGGTTTGCAACCAGGTGTTCAATAAGAACAACTTAATAAGAAGAATCCTAATACAGTTTGACAGGATTTCCGCGCTCTAAGGTATCACAAAAACAAGGGTGATACGAATAGAACTTTATAAGAGACACTTTATTTCGTTTTCTTCCTTTTTTTTTTTCTTTCTTTCTTGTCTTTCATTTTTTTTTTTAATTCCTTTTATCCTTGACATGACTCCAGAAAATACAACATTTTTGCGTGTTGTTGTATAAATAATTATAATTCCTTTCAAAAGTTCATTTTTAGTAAATAAATTTTACTAGTAATTAATAGATTTTACTAGCAATGCGAAAGCACCTAATGTGTTCAGTTTGTCTGTCTGTCCTTTCAATTTACAGTTAAATTAAAAAAAAAAATCTAAATTCAATTTTTTTTTGGCAATGATTAATTAATTATTTTAAACTACTTTACAAGGTTAATAGTTAAAATGTACATATTCTTTGTTGCAGTGACTTAACTTATTTACTAAGATTAAATCACTAATTCATTTCTTGAATTTTTTTTCTTTTCTTTTCATAAATAAGATTTTTTGTTATTTACTTTTTTCAAATAGATATTACTTTTCAATATTACTGCAATGTATTATTTCTATCATTGAGTATATATTTGTGACGATAACTTTTATTTATGATTGAATATTATTCCTACAGTTACGTTTTGAAATTCTATTGTCAATTAATGTGTATATATATATAAATATATATATTTTTTTTAAGAAATCATGATAGATTGTGTAATAAAAATAATTACTATGGGCCCGGAGGTGCAGTGATGAAGCGCACGGCTGCGAGTTGGAAGAGCTTAGTTCAATTTCCGGAAGAAAGTGGATATTTTTCGCTGGATGTTTCTCCTTTAGACGAATCTTATAGGGTTCACCCAGTCTTTTGTAACAGGAGGTTTGGGTTTCTATCCAAGGGCGAGAGAACGTCGGACTGACCACCCGACCCCCCCCCCCCCCACTTCATCCCGATGAGCGAGAATCGTTGGCGTGTAAAAATGGAGGCCTTCAACTTTTAAGTTAAAGAAAACTGTAATAATAAACTGGAAATAGATTTTGTCATGGTGCTCCCATTTTCCCTTCCGTCCATTTCACTCAGTTATCTCTGTTTTTAAACCACCAGGGAATGAAGACCCTCTGTCTAATTAATGAACCCTCTCTCAATGACGCAGGCGTTTTCTCTGACGTTTAAATTATCAAGTATTCTAAGAGGGGTCTCTAATGTTTAGGAAACCCCAATAGATAACAACTCACTCTTAATGCTAACTCCACAGTGTCTTCTTTATTAATTAACAGCTAATTATTAAGGATTAGAAATTAAGCCACTTTCCTAACAGTAATACCTATAATAAACAAATATAATCAACTATTAATATATAATAAAGTTGTCAGGTTAAGAGCTTTCATAGAAAACACATGCAATTTATTTAAATACCGATAATAAAGTACGTACATAATCTTCCTAACAAATTGTAACTTGGTTTTATGAAATTCTTTTTACGATACCCGACTACAAAAATACTTAGAAGTGTACAACGTTTAATTTAGAATTTTTATTTATAAGTTTTCATTGAGTTGAATGTTAGGGAAGATGTGTCCATTTTCATTAAACACTTCCTAATTTTTCATTTTCATACAATTTCTTGTCAATTATTATTAAATATCAAGGGAATTTTTATGGAACTTAATGTCAATAACAACTTTTTTCTTTCCACTCCGTAGTGATTCTCATTGACAGAACCCAATTCCTACAGTTTAATTTTCTCTGTTTATTCACAATTCATTACCTTCAACCCATTAAAATTAATTGATTGCTACATAATTATAGGTTGGGGGTTCATGAGTCGCGAATAACTTATCGCAATAAAATCAATCAAAACAGCTAAATTGAAACATAAAAAGCTAGGAAACCTATTCTTCCTATTTCTGCTATTACCTAAACGAAAGAGCGTAACAAATACATCTATCAAAGACTTACTTGCATTTCTGAAAATTATGAATGATAGTATTTTTCATTTAGAAATTAAGAAGAAATATTGACTTTCTTCTGTTTCATTCGGGCTTCCTAATACCTTGCGTGTCCGTGAAGTTCAGTTTTTCTTCTTCTCTTCTTGTCATGTACATGAATGACAAGTGGATTTCGTTCGCTCTGGAAGATTTCAACGCCATGTTTAAATTCAAACTGTCAACGAATGCGAAAAGAATGAAAAGCAGACGAATATTTAATTGCTCAATTCATTAGTAGAGTTCCATCAAGTTCATCGAAGACATTAAAATTGGAAATAATTGTCACAGAAAACACGATGATTCTAGATTTGATGGTACCTGGTGTGAATGCACAGGTTCTTACTGTAACGAGATGAATCGCCATTTTGTACGAGCACAAGAAGCTGGAGGGCTCAGCAATTTTTTTTGCTTATCAATAAAAGGAAAGGGTATGATAAATACTTACTGTTTGTTTTTTTGTATTTTAAATACTACTTTTAACTACTTACAAACACCTACAGTTTTTTTGGAAACAGATTCAGTGAAAGCAAAAATAATCTTTTGTAAGATTTAACCAATCACAATGGAAATGCTCAAAGTTGAAGCGACTTAGTTAATGTTTTTGCCAATGGAATCCTATTTCGAAGGTTCGTATCCACTCTGATGTCGGGACCCTGACTGTGCAGATGAGGAAGCTTATAAATTTAGTAAATATTCTTCAATATTAGATCAGAATTAAAATCCAGGTTAGCGATTTTTGCCGAACTTTCCTAAATTTTCGAATATCTTGCAGATACCTGAATATACAGGGTGAGCATAAAAGAATGGTGGGGTTCCTTGATATCACGATCGATCTGAACATTGGGGGCACGTACACATTGTCTTTCACGTATCCCCACAGAAAGAAGTCACGTATTGTTAGGTCCGGGGATCATGGTGGCCACCGCAGAAGGTGGTTGTCTGAATCTTAGCACATGTTGTTCTCAATCGTGTTCTTCCAGAGCTCTGGAGTGGACGTGCTACAGATGGATACAGCCACCTCCTATGGGGATACGTGAAAGACAATGTGCCCCAACACTAAGATCCATCAGTAATATGAGGAACGGTAATATCCATCAGTAATATCACACTGTAGAGGCCATCACACTGTTCATCGAATCTGGTAGGAATTAGGTTACCGCTTGGATGTGTGCCGGGTGACGAAAGGTGCAAACTTTGAGGGACTTTGAGTTAAGCACAGCAAACTTTGACATATTTAGTTTGACAGTTCCAATTGAGTGATATCATGACTGTATACGTTAAGCAATACAGAAAATGCAAGTCTTTGAAACCCCACCATTCCTTTATGTCCACCGTGTATTTTAAATATCAGGAAATTATGGAGAACAGCTATCGATTGCTGGTCAAGAATAAACTTGAAATCAGAAAAGCCAGATGACCAAAAAATTAAGTGAATCTGTAATATTTAATTTAGCTTCTAGCATACAAAAAACATTTAAACGAAATAACGTTTTAGTTATAACAGACCTTCACTCGAAATGGTTGCAAACAGTGTTATGTTCAGCGATCGTCCTCCAAAAAGATTTTTTCGTAAATTCAAGAGACAGTCCTAAGGATCACGGTTATCAGGCTGAAAGGCGGCACGAACATGATGCTAACCACCCTACAATTTAAGTGACTGGCAACCTGACTTTTGACGTTTATTCCTCGCTGCTTAAAGCTAATATCAAGATTTAAAATAGTTAATCAATTTTTTTTCTTCATCTGCCAAATACTCACCACTAGATAAAAAGGGACATTGTCTATCTTTTAATGATAATAGTTAATTTTATTAAAATATCTTAAAATAGAGCAAACGGCCACGAGTTTAAGGACTATATTTAGTAGACAGGATGTGTTTTGATTCTTATCTATAGACAAGAATGTTTATAGTCATTCTTGTTCAAGTTAAATCAGTAGAAAAAGCTATTTTAGACTTCTCAGAGGATGTGACGAAAAGAGTTACAAATTAATTATATTCTACTTCCTTGAAGTTGTTTCACTTAAGAGCAGTTTATTTCTTCGTAATAAACAATAAAAAAAAATGCTTAATATCTCACTGTTGCTTGTTTTTCATTTCAATGTGTTATTGTAAGTGTTATATGGATTTCATAGATAGATAGCAGCCCTAGTTCAACAGAGAAACGATCGGTGCATCTAAGGCAGTTTTTCGCAACTTTAGTGCAACAGGAACCTCTAATACAAATTCAAATGCCTTAAATAAGCTCTTAAATGCTTCAAGGACTTCGTAATGCTTCAAGGCTTCGAAATTTTCTTAATGCATTATGATAGAAAATCGATTTTATAAACTGACTAAAAGCCTAACGACACTGTTAATATTTATTACATATAAAGACTAACAAGTTTTGGAATCGCAATAATTGAATATTTTTGAATAATAATAATAGGCTAATAATAATAAACATTTAAAAAGCATCTTTTACACCAATTCTTGTTATTTTGTGTTATTTATTATATTTTCCCTTTTTTTACATACATTTGTAATGTAATGTGGTGAGTGTGGGTGGCAGGGAAGCCGAGCACCGCGACCGTTGGTCTATTGTGCTATCCCACGTAAATTAGGACAGACGGAGAGAAAGACTGAGAAAAAATGGTGGAAGAAGTGCACGGGAAATGGGAGAACCCCGAGAAAACCTGCCCAGCGCGGATCATCCACCATCAAGAAACCCACATGAGAACCGAACCTCGCGGTACTCAAGAGGTGAGAGGCCAGTGTCTTAGCGACAACGGCAACCGCACAGCCTTTACATACATATAATAAACAGATGAAATGAATATTATACAGGCCCTATGTATAAAAAAGTTGATGCTTAAATAAAGTAATTTGAATATAAATTTGTAAAAAATAATTTAAGGTTTTTAATTTGCACATCAAAATAAAATTTCAAATTATAGAAAAAGTCTACTTGATCTTTGCTTCTTAATAAATTTAATGGGACTCTAAGAAAGATGACCGAATTTTTAATTATTTTGGGGGGATAATATTAACCCTTTACTGCCGGCTTAACCTAATCTAATCGGGTATCATTGGCAGCGGTATGTTGACCATACGAAGGTAGCATAATGACAGCATCAAAAGAATGATGATGAAAGAAAGATACAATGATTGCAGAATAAATTGGATGATATTGAAAGAAAAAAAAATCGGCAAATAAGGTCACCAAATAGTAAAGACAATTATTTAGACTTTACGTTTAATGTTAGTTATACTTGTTCCATACTATACTAACCACACTTACCGTATTCTACCATTCTTTAACACACACACGAATAAATGACTCAAGTTTCCTTGCTGCTAATCTCCAAAATTAAAACAACTTCCTTAAGTCCAAATTAAAACCACTGAGGAAACTTAACCTCCTAAGTGAAAAACATCTTAAGTGAGAAAGATTATTAATAGTGTTCCGCTGACACCGTACTTCTGGGGGATCAGTCTTATAATTTATCTGAAAAACTTTGTATTACATTATTTCCTGTTGGTTATCTGTTACTTTAGATTGCGCCAAATCTACAACATTCTTTACTGGCATTATCATTATTTATTTTTATTGTTTACTCGTTATGTAACTGAGTTCTTTACAGTAGTGAATTACGTCAGAAAGTCATACAAATATATTTGAGATAAACGTTAAAAGACACAAATGTTTCTTCTGTAAATTTAAATTCCACATATGCTTATTAGCCATAAGCACAATATTTTCTTCCAGTAAAGTTACCGAAATTTATCCTACCTAGTTCCTTAGCATAATTTGGATAATCTAACGCAGAACTTTTCCAAATTTTTAAAATAAGAAAACTCTGAAAACTTGTTTTTAATTATTGAAGCCAATAGTGCAGGGGAAGAGAAACAGATGTTTTTATTTATTTTTGGTTGGAAGTTATCATCAACTTTTTTTTTGTTAATATTGTTACTTAATCTCGGTTGCAGATTGGCTTTGGGAGGTATTTCAACACTCGCCTGAAGCGTCAAAAAAAATATCTATTCACTGATCAGAATAACATATTCTTACATTTACCTATCAACATATCTCAATCCATACATTTCCATGTAATTTCAAATTTAAATTCGTTCTAAGATTTCAGTAAGTTGATAATCAGTCAGTCAATGATGTTAATTATTTTAAATTGCAATTAAAAAAATGAACTGTAAAATCTCACTTTTATTGGACACTTAGAACATATTTCAACAAGATTGATTCACTGGTTTTTCTGATATGAATTCAATATTGTTTTTAAATTAATCCAACATTTATTGTGCTAATCTGGTTTGGAAAAATACTCAACTGTCGCTAAGTTTTCTTTCTTTATCCGTAGTCAAGGATTAAGCAAATTATCAGTTTGGGAATATAGTAGAAATGATTAAATCTGATTAACCATTAATCTCCTTCTTATTAATCTGAACATTACTGCCTTCTGAACATTGCTGTATATTACTGCCTTCAGAAATACTTATAAAGGGAAAAAGAAATTTATCCTAGCGGTAAAATTAAAATCATCAAACTAAGTTGTTGATGTAAATAAACTAAAAGAAATACAAGAGCAGCACCTGACTAAAATAAAACTGCCTTTCTGATACGATTATGGGAAGGAATTGGAACGGCCGTTTCGTCCTTCATCGGACTCATCAGCCCAATCCCGCCTTCCCCGATAAAAGAATCAGAAAGGCAAGATCTTATTAGTGAAAGTCACCGCCAACCTGGCAGTGACCCCCAAAACAAGAAAAGACAAGAAAACAAATTGCTGTGTCGCTAGACACTAACAAAACCTTTTCCTACAACTAGTAGGTAAAAAGGAAATTAATCAGAACAGAAGGTTCTCAAAAAAGAAATTACAAAAATGAAGGACGAAACGGCCGTTCCCAACTCCTTCCCATAATCGAATCAGAAAGGCAATTTTAGTTTAGTCAGGTGCTGCTCATGTATTTCTTTTTGTTTGTTTACCATTTTTCTCAGTACGTTAAATGTACTCTATTAGGCTGTTGATGTATTCTTTGATTTACTTATTCTCTTTCATTTCATTTTTTATCGTAGAATGAACTAGAACAATGAATCTGGGAATGTTCCTACATTTACTACCAAAACACAATAACAAAGTTTTGTCTATTCTTCAACATCAGACCTCCAACATCCAAATGATCAAGTTTTAACAAATTCTTAATAAACTGTTTTTTTTTTTTTTTTTTTTGTTAAGCTTTTAATTAATCGACTCTAAATTAGTTTTGAAATACTAAAAAGATCTATTTACAAACAACAAAATTTTTCATAATCACATTTTAAATTCTAATTACTTTCCTTACAGAACTTATTGATGAGTCATTTCCATTAGAATAATTGTGGAAAAACTACTCAGACTAGCTATTTTAAAATCCTGATAAAATTACAATGTTAAACAAGGTTTTCCTGATCAAAAAGGACTGGGAACCCTTGCTTTATATGCTAATGCCTTAATTTCATTTTGTAATAAGGCTATTATTAGTGTAGCATCGTTTTCATTTCGAGGGGATGAGCAGATTACTCTTCTATCAAGTTAACTTTGCCGCAAATATAAATAAATTCAAGTTGGTTGCTATAAAACACTGTACAAATCGTACAGTTTCATGAAATTTTGTATATATTTTCATCATCAACCTTCACTCTTGTAGATTAACGTTTTTACTTGGTAACCTAAAAAACTTTTTCTAAGTTATTTTCATACAGAGTTTGCTGGATACAGCTCAATAGCGAATACACTTAAATCGTATGTTACTAAATGAAATGATAATAATAAAAACGCCATATATCTTTTTTTTTGCTTTCTTATTCTTGGAGATATATTTTTCTGAAAAATAGTAAATACGTTCTAAGTGTATTTCTAATGTCTGTATATTTTTTTCTGCTAATTAATAACATATTAACATTTATTTTATTTCCTTTTTTGTTGGGTTTTTTTCCTCCCTAGCTCTATAGCATTTCTATGGGGTCTGCGGTAGCTAATTGAATTTGAGTCCTTCTGTTATTTCTGCTAATGAAGCGTGTGCTTTTTTTCCTTCTTTTTCTTCTAGTTCATTTCCTCCGATGCTAATCTCACCTTATTTTTTAAAACGCCAGTGATTATAGAATTGATTTGCCATTGACCACGAGGACCTCTATTTCTACTCAACCATTAAACAAGGGCCATGGATGCCTGTGTAATGTTTTTTAGCCTACCAATAAAGTCAAGTGGGAGGACAAAACACAGGTATGAGCTGGCCACGCGATCGATGGGGGTGTGTTGTCATCGCACCGCCGCAGACCATCGCATCTAGGCAGGTGTCGTGCCGCCAGATCGTTGCCGCTATTTCGAAAACAACCATTTATCCACGGAAAAATTATTTTTAAAAAATTTGTGGCGACTAGAAGTCGAGAGTGGACGTTGAGGGGTGGGTTTCTAAAGAATCGACAACTGTTAAAAACCCAGGGGATGTAAGCCTCTGCATGTTTTCGCAAATGGACTTTCGTTTGTGACCATTCACGTGATACTGATAATCTATAATATATATATATATATATATATATATATATATATATATATA
>JAFIDM010084198.1:0-21260 GCA_023159025.1 Thereuonema tuberculata
ACATTGAAATAAGAATTGATTGTCATAGACGTTTGAAGAATCTACATGTCTATTCATTTTATATGTTTTATTATGTTTTATTGGTTTCGTATGATTTGTTTCTTCGAATTATTTAATAATATGTATGTAATGCATACATTTATTTTATTCTTTCACTTTATAAAAGTGCAATTGGTTTTAGATGATCTGTTTGTTTCGAATTATTTAATAATATGTATGTAATGCATGGATCCAATGGGGAAGTGACGCGCAATATATGATCCCAACCGGGACACATAGCCTCTCCTTCTCAACTCCACTCTCACCTCCACGTGGTGGGTCCTGGGCCTGAGTAACTTGGACGAAGATTGGGTTCTAACCCCAGTGGGACTCTAAGTCAGGTGCTAACGAGAGACGGGGGGCTCAAATGTCTCTTGAGCTGAGTGGTGAATATACAGGTCATCAATCCAAGTGTGGCGGCGGAAGAGACTAACAAGTCCAACGGTGGCACACACAACTCTGAGTTAGATGGAGTTACTGCATGTGAGGAAAGCAATGGAAAACTACCTCACTATATTCCAAGAAAACCTCATATACAAGTTACCATTAGATTATCAAGCTATGGTGCTGGAAGATGAGATCCCCTGGTCTGAAAGCACACTACTAACTACAGGGATGGAGCGACAACCGTTTTTGAGTAGATCTGGATACAAAAATGACGTTGCTGGATCAAAGCCGGAAGGGAGTTCAGCCACCGATGCAAACAGGATGAAAGAATCAGTTGCCTGCTTTACAGAAACACACTACATTGGAACGTGGAATGTAAGAAGCATGAATCAGGGAAAACTGGATATTGTGAAAAGTGAAATGAAAAGAACCAAATTGGAAATTTTGGGAATAAGTGAGCTCAAGTGGATCGGAAAGGGGCACATTCAATCAGATGATTACAAGGTTTTCTACTCTGGCAATGATAAAATAAGAAGACACGGAGTAGCAATAATCATTAAGGAGAGCATAGCCAATTGTGTTATTGGATACAATCCAGTTAATGATAGAATAATATGTCTAAGAATACAAGGAAAACCACTTAATTTCACAATAATACAAATTTATGCACCTACATCAGCTGCTGAAGAGGAGGATGTTAAGGAATTTTATGATAGTATGCAGAACGTAATAGATGATACCCCAAAAAGAGATGTTTTATTTATTTTGGGCGACTGGAATTCAGTAGTTGGAGAGATGGAAACAGATGGTATAACAGGAAGATTTGGTTTAGGAACTCGTAATGATGCAGGAGCAAGACTAATACAATTTTGCGAGGACAATTCGCTGTGGATTGCAAACACTTGGTTTAAACAACATAAAAGAAGACTCTATACATGGACAATGCCCAATGGTCTTCATCGTAATCAAATAGACTACATTATGTGTAAAAGACGGTGGAAAAGTGCAGTCCTTTCAGCAAAAACACTACCAGGAGCAGACTGCGGAAGTGATCATGAATTATTAACGGCAAGAATCCGAATTAAACTTAAAAAGGTTCGCAGATATAGTGCAATAAAGAGATATGATCTGGAAAAAATCCCAAAAACTTTCACATTGAAAGTTGAAGAACGATTCAAAGTTTTAATTACTGATGAAAGAAGTCCTGATGATTTATGGTGCGAAATGAGAGATATCATTACTGAGGAAGCCGATAATTTAATACCAAAAAGTAAAAAGAAAAGGAAGAAAAATGGCTCTCTGATAAAGCAATTAAAATAGCTGAGAAAAGAAGAGAGGAAAAATCCAAGGGCAATTTGCAAGGAGTTCGACAAATAAATGCGGAATTTCAAAGACAAGCAAGAAAAGATAAGGAACTCTATATCAATCTGGAATGTCAGAGAATAGAAGATGATAACTGTAAAGGGAGGACAAGAGATCTTTTTAAAAAGATTAGAGATATTACTGGGAAATTCACGCCTAGATTAGGAATAGTGAAAAGCAAAACAGGAAAAGATCTTACAGAGGGCATTGAGATCAAGAAGAGATGGATGGAATATACTGAAGACCTATACAAAATGGATTCAAATCAAAAAGAAATATTTATTGAAAAAGAGTTTAGCAAAGAACCAATGATAATGGACTCTGAGGTAAAATGGGCAATAAAAGAACTACAAAAAGGGAAAGCACCGGGTACTGATGGAATACCATTAGAACTGATCAGGGAGGCGGGAGAAGAAGCTACTAGAGCACTAGGAGAAGTCTGTCGACAAGTATGGAAGAAGATCTTATGGCCTAAAGATTGGAAAAGATCGGTATACATTCCAATACCAAAAAAAGGAGATGCTAGAGAGTGTTCCAACAACCGCACAATTGCATTGATCCCGCATGCCAGTAAAGTCATGCTTAAAATACTACAAAAAAGACTTGAATATTACATGGAGAGAGAAATGCCAAGAGAACAGGCAGGTTTTAGAAAGGGAAGAGGCACGAGGGATCAGATTGCAAACATGCGATGGATTATGGAGAAATCAAGGCAATTTCAAAAGGATATTCATCTGTGCTTTATTGATTACAGCAAAGCATTCGATTGTGTTGAATCGAACACAATCGAACACATGAAAGACTATGGATTGGATTGAGATCTATGGGGATTCCAGAGCATCTGATACGACTATTAAGAGAACTGTATAGAGAGCAAGAGGCTACAGTAAGGACTGAGTCTGGTGACACAGAGTGGTTTAACATTGGAAAGGGAGTGAGACAGGGATGCATCCTCTCACCATACTTGTTCAACTTGAACAGCGAACACATTATGAGAAGAGCGGGACTAAAGGAATCAAGGGCTGGTGTGAAGATTGGAGGAATTAAGATTAACAACTTAAGATATGCAGATGATACCACCCTGTTGGCAGAAAATGAAAAACACATAGAATTTCTTCTAGGCATTGTAAAAGATGAAAGCTTAAAATTTGTACTTATATTGAATATTAAGAAAACGAAGATTATGACAACAGGAAAAATAGGAGTGCTAAAAATCGGAGATGAGGTGATAGAGAAAGTCTCAGACTTTGATTTTCTGGGATCAAGACTGGATGAGGATGGAGGATGCACAGAAGGTATAGGGAAAAAAATCTTGTTGGGCCGGCGAGCAATGTCGAACCTGGAGAAAACAATGAAAGACAGAGACATCTCTAAATCTACCAAGATTAGGATTGTGAAAGCAATGGTTTTTCCCGTGATGATGTACGGTTGTGAGAGTTGGACAATGCGAAAGAGGGAAAGAAAGAAAATCGACTCCTTTGAACTCTGGTGCTGGAGAAGACTTCTGAGAGTACCATGGACTGCAAGGAAGACTAACAAATGGGTTTTAGATCAGATTCAACCAATCTATTCGTTGAAAGCATTGATTTTAAGGCAAAAACTATCATATTTTGGCCACATTTTGAGAGCGGATAATTCCATTGAAAAGATAATCATGCTTGAGAAGGGGAAGACAACGAAGAAGATGGTTGGAAGATATACAGGAAGCTACCGGGAATTCTTTGCAACAACTACGATATGCAGCAAATGATAGATCTGTTTGGAGAGCCTTAGTGCATGAGGTCACCAGAAGTCGTAGACGACTTGATGGAACCTAACAACAACAACAACAAAATGTAATGCATACATTTACTTTATTCTTTCACTTTATAAAAGTGCAATTGGTTTTAGATGATTTGTTTGTTTCGAATTATTTAATAATATGTTTGGAATGCATACATTTACTTTATTCTTTCACTTTATAAAAGTGCAATTGGTTTTAGATGATCTGTTTGTTTCGGATTATTTAATGATATTTATGTAATGCATATATTTACTTTCTTCTTCTTCTTTCTTCGAATTTGGCCGACTATGGACCACGTGAAATAACTCATGATTATTTTTCTACTTTCTTTCTTCTCTTCCAGTATTCTTTCATTCTTTCACTATGTTGTTTCCTTCTTTCTTCCGTTCATTTTGCTCCCGTCTTCTTCTTTGCCTTTTCTTGAAAACCCTTGAATCCCCTGATCTTTTTTCTGAATTCTTCTCTTCTCTCCACCTCTTCTCCATCTATTTTCATTTCTTCCATGTCTTTTCTGACCTCCTTGATCCATGTCATCTGAGTTTTGGGGTTTCTGTCGAAGAAGTTGAATAATCTCTTCGTCCGTCTACCTTCACTCATTCATTTAATGTGTCCGTAGAAAGCCACTCTTCTTTTCCTCATTGTGTCAGTTATTTTTTCTGTTTTTGCATAGATTTCTTTGTTGTTTCTCAGTTTCCATTTTCCATCTTCATATTTTGGTCCCAGGATTTTCCGTAAGATCTTTCTTTCCTTTTTTTCTACCTCGTCTAATTGTCTGGCTGTGTTTAGTGCAAGGCAATCTGAGGCGTAGAGGCCTTCTGGCTTAATGACTGTATTGTAGTGCCTAATTTTAGCGTTTATAGATATGGACTTCTTGTTGTATATATATTTTTTGTCAAATGGAATGACAGTTCCATTTTTCTTGCTCTTGCTAGGACCGCTTCTTTGTCAAAGGCGTTTGGTTGAATTATTTCTCCCAGGTATTTGAATTTATTAACCCTCTTGAGTTTCCCATACTTTGTTGTGATCTGTCTTGGTGTATCCTTTCTATTGGTCATGTATTCCGTCTTTTCATAAGATATTTGTAGTCCAGCCTTTTCTGCCGTCTCTTTCAGTATGTTTATTTGTCTTCTTGCATCTTCAATGTTTTCCGCTAGTATTGCAAGATCGTCTGCAAAAGCCAGGCAGTCAATTTCCAAGTTATCTTTCTTTCTTCCTATTTTTATTTTCTTGATTCCTTCCTCTTCCATTCTTTTCCTCCACTCTCTCATTACTTTCTCCAGCACACAGTTGAAGAGCAATGGGGAAAGCCCATCTCCCTGTCTTACTCCTGTTTTCACCTCAAATGGTTCTGAAATTTCTCCCAAAAATTTTACTTTTGACTTCGTGTTTGTTAGAGTTTTTTTGGTGATCGCAATTGATTTGTCATCAGCTCCGAATTCCTCCAATATATTGAAAAGTGTGTCTCTGTCTATAGAATCATATGCCTTTTTGAAGTCCACGAATGTCACATGAATGTCCTTGGATCTCAGTCTCCTGTACCTTATTATGAGTTTCAAATTTAATATCTGTTCTGTACATGATCTTCCCTTCCTGAATCCTCCCTGGTAGTCACCTAATTGTGGATCCAGTTGGGCCTCCAATCTGTTTTGTAAAGCTTTGGAAAGGATTTTGTATGTAACCGAAAGGAGTGAGATTCCCCTATAATTGTTGGCATCAGTTTTATCTCCTTTTTTGTGTATAGGGTGGATCATGGCTGTTTTCCAATCTTCCGGTATTTCCTCCGTTTCCCAGATATTTTGTATTATTTTATGTAGGCTTTTGACTGTTTTGATATCTACGCTTTTCCACATTTCTGCTATAATTGAGTCCTCTCCTGGAGCTTTATCATTTTTTAGTTCTCTAATAATCTGTTGGATTTCTACTAGGTTCGGTGGCTTGGAGTTTTCAAATTTACATTTCGGATTTTGTTTAGGGAATTTTATTTTCGGTTTTTCACAGTTCAATAGTTTTTCGAAGTATTTTGCAAGTATTTTGCAGTTTTCTTGGTTATTCAGGGCTATCCTTCCTTCTTCGTTTTTGAAACATAGGTTTGGTGGTTGATATCCCTGAATGTTTTGCTTAAAGGCTTTATAGAATGTTCTTGTGTTGCTCTTTTTAAAGTCTTCATCTATTTGTTGTAGTTGGATCCTATCAAAATTCCTCTTGTTTATTCTTATTGTTTTTGCTGTTCGTGCTCTCTGTTCTTTGAATATGATGTAGTCTTCGTTGTTTTTGTTTGATTGCCATTTTTTCCAGGTTTTAATCCTTTGTTCAAGGGCCTCTTCGCACTGTTCATTCCACCACCTGTGTTTTTTTTGTCTCGTGAGTGGGGCTATTTCCATTGATGTCTTAACTATTTTCGTTTTGATTTCATCCCATTCATCCGATTTTATGTCTAATTTTTCTTGGAATTCTTGTTTCTTTAGCTTTAGTGTTTCTTTGTTGATCCTCTGTATTGTAAAAGTTTTGTTTCGTGTCTTTTTTTGAGGGATAAATTTCAGTTTTAGCGTTGTAAGGTAATGGTCCGTTTCTATGTTTGCACCTTTTCGAACTTTTACATTCATAATTTCTTTCTGGTTATTGAAAGAGATGGCGACGTGATCAATCTGGAATTCTCCCAAGCTGTGGTTTGGTGATTTCCATGTTTTTTGTTTTCTGGGTAGGTGTCTAAAATTTGTTGACATTAATTTAAGGTTGAAACCCCTGCACAATTCTATTAGTCTCTCTCCATTTTTGTTGGTTCTTTTGTGTGCGGGGTATTCTCCTACTGTCTTTTTGTATTTTTTTTTCATTTCCAATCTGCGCGTTGAAGTCGCCTAGTAGGATCTTAATATTTTTTCTGGGGATCTTTGAGAGTTCATGTTCCAGGGACTCCCAGTACTTCTCAACCTTTTCTGGGTTTCTTTTGTTGTCTTCGTTAATGGGAGCGTGACAGTTTATTAGGGTATATGTCTTATTTGCACATCGTAGTGTCATGATTGCGAGTCTTTCATTTGGTGAGTAGAAGTCCGTTGTAGAATTGATTATCTTCCTGCTCACGACGAATCCGTTTCCTAGGTGTGGTATACCCTTTCCCATTGGGTTTAGGCCTTTTTTACCCTTGAAGATCCTATATCCTTCGGATTCCATTATAATTTCGTCTGAGAATCTCGTTTCTTGGAGGGCTAGGATTCGGATCTCATATTTATCTAGTACTTTGATTAGTTGCTTTAGTTTTCCTGTTTTTAACAGTGAGTTTATATTCACTGTTCCAAAGAAGCATATTTTTTTTGTTTTGAGCTTCAAAGTTGGTGTTTCCTGTGGCTTTGGTTTGTTGCATGTTGTTTCGGGCTCTCCAGAATCCGATGGCCCGATTGCGCCGCCCTTTGCGACGAAGGATTCCCTGTTTAAGTTACCTCCTGGAGTAGTTCTATCTAGAGAAATTTCCATCATGCGTTATTAGAGAATTGTGTTGGGGGAAGGATTAGTATCCATTCCGAGGTTAAAACTGCGATTGTAAGTCCCAGAGTGATAGTTCATCCGCTCCTAACATGGAGACAGCCGATGTTTGCAGGCGTTCACTATGAATCAGACGCTGCTTTCATGTTTTGGTCCGCCCCGGGTATTTCATTTCCCCGGTACCACCCATATCTGGGAGGCTTTCCCCTATCCGCCACCTGGGGAGGCGCCCGATGGAGGACTAGAAACCTCACACGGGCATATATTTACTTTGTTATTTAATTTTATAAGAATGCAATTGTTTTCAAAGAATTTGTAATACGGTACAATTGTTTCAAATTACTGTGCTTATTATCATTTGTATTCGTTGGAAGAGAAAGGTTTTCTCTTTTTATTTGTATTTTGTATTTTATTTTGTATTTCTTAAAGAAGTCCCCTAAATCAGGACAAAATATAGAATGTTAAGTAAAGAAGATGTAGGATTTATTTGTGTCTTTTTCTTGAATTGTTTACATTTTAATTACTATTAATAATCTTTGTACTGATTACTATTCTCTGATAATGCACACAAAAATCCTCAAACATTTTAAATATATATTCAAAGATGTAATCAATGACATTTGATCTTTACAAACTCATTTTCATCATTTAGAAAATAATTTCAATGACGGATTCAATTTCTTAAATCTTTATATATATTTCGTTTCACAAATAAGGTACCGGTATAGGAATTCAATATTTGAATAAGTCCGGCAACAAAAATAGTTCGGTTTCAAAGCTTTTATTACTGTGGATTTTTGGCATCTTATTTTGTTTGATTTTTTATCAATCAATGCTCAATCAATTTGTCGATTGTGATTAATTATGCACAGAAATTTCAAATTTTCTTTTTTAACATTCTTCTTCATTATATTCAAATTACCAAATACAACTAAAATATCAGAAACACGCCTATTTTAATGCCACTCTCTTAGCGAGAGAGTTCTTCATGTGATAATCGAGGCCAAGACATTATTCTTCTTCCTCATAAATTCAGTTGGATTACAAAAAGAACTAAACAATCATAATAATAACAATTCAGACATTAAATTTCTCAAAAATCAAGATATGAGGAAATCATCAGGTACTAAAGGCACCGCCTTGTCGCTGCAACCATGCTCTTCTGTCCTCAGCCGTTCTCTTTAATTCGTAATAGCTTCGGAATTCCAGAACCCTTTGTGTGTCATCCAAGAATTTTCTACTTGGTCTTCCTCTTCCCTTTTTTCCTGCAATTTTCCCTTCCAGAATAATTTTTAGAAAACTGTTATATCTAATCATATGTCCCAAAAATTTTGTTTTTCTTTTCTCAATATCCTGTAATAATTTTTTCTGTTCTTCCACCTCTTCCAAAACCTTTTGATTCGTTTTCTTATCAGTTTAACTAGTTTTTATCACTCTCCTCCATATCCACATCTCAGCTGCCTCAAGGCGATTAATCTCTTGTTTCCCTAACGTCCAGGTTTCACTGCCATACATCAGGATGCTCCATAAAAAAGTTTTTGCAAAGGCCTTTTTAGTTTCAATATCCAGATGGTTTGATGTCAGTATATTTCTTTTGTTTTGGAATGTTTGTTTCATGATAGCTATTCTTCTTTTTATTTCCTCAGAACTTCTATTATCATCTGTAATGTAGCTTCCCAAATAGCAAAATTTTGCTATGTGTTCAATATTATTTCCTCCTATCTTTATAGGAGGAAATAAGGAAATATAATAAAAAACATATGAAAAAAAGCAAATAAAAAATATAAAATTAGCTGAAATCAATAGCACAGCTCTGTCGTACAATATTAACGGCCTGAAAATAAAAAATAAAATTAAAAATATTATAAAATCTATATTTTCCTGTGATATCTTGTAGAGTTTAAAATAAGAGTTGAAAAGAGAAGGTTTAATAGCAAAATATGGGTGTTTATTTGATAAATGATAATTTAAAATGTTTAGTGAATTTAAAGAAAAAAAATTATTTGAATGTCTACAAGCAGATATTAAAAATTAATTCTTCCACAAACTAAGTATTTCCTTCTCCAATATATTTCAAAATATTAAATATCATTCCAATATCAAGAATAACTTCTTTGAAGTTGTTTTTCTTAACATTTTCAGTATAAAGATGATGGATGACGTACTATTTCCCTAACTTCCTTGAATCTCCGACATCATTGATAGCTGTTTATCTTGGAACTACCTTTTCTCATTAAGCAGAATTAGAAGAGTAAACTGTCTTGGTTTAGACATAAAAGTAAGAGATAAAAATCCAAAAAAGAAAGTATAAAATAAACAAGGATTCTCGGAATTTGAAGAAAACACCTTCGTGTCTTAATAGTCATCCTCAAGTTCAACCAATTACTAAATAACACAGGTGATAGTGAGGTTTTTCTTACTTAATCCTAACCCTATTAAAATTAGCTAATGATTGAGTTAACCATTTAAAGAGGAGATATTATCTGCTATCTAAATATACATCAGATAATTTCTTCTCTTTAAATGGTCATTGACTTGAAAGGCAAGTGAGTTTTATTAAGTTTAAATAGTTTCCTTAGTTAAGATTTAAAGTTATTATTATTATTATTATTATTATTCTCAGTATAATAATATTATTATTATCAGTTAATATTAGTTGTATTTTGTGAATTTTAAAGTCTTTTGTCAATAATATAGAAAATTAATTGAATGGATTGTATTACAGTAATTAAGAACTAATTGTAATTGTTGAAAATTAAAAGAAATTGATAACTTTTTAATTTTGAGATGAAAACTGTTTCCTCGTAGCATATAAAACAGGTTTAATATTAAAACAAACAATCCCAATCTTAACTTATTATTCATTGTATTCATTTAATCAATGTATATTTTGTGCATTTGTTTCCTAAATTTTTAAACGCTTATTTGTTAAGTTATTCAAATTAATTTCAGGAAAATGGTTAAATCGTAAATTCGTACAACTTATTTCAGTATCTCTTCAATAAAGTAATCCGACTTTTATTAGTCCTATTTATTCCTCTTTTTCTTAATATTAGCTCTTTTATTATTAGCCTGTGTTATAGCACTACGTTTATTGACAATAAACTGTCTGTATTACGCACAATATTAAGTATTAAGATTGGTTTTGTGTGTCTGTCACCAGAAACTAACTATTCTTTTGATGTTTAACTAATCTCCATTGCCTTAAGTATCACCTTCTCATGAAGTTTTAGGAAAGACGTGTGTTAAGAAATCATTATAATTCTTAGAATTCATTGCCTTAAAGTGGCTGAAGTTTAATTTATCAATGCTTACAATTTATTATCACCTTTAAATTTAGAATTACAAACAACATTTACTAAGGATAATGACTTATCTTTTAAATGGGAAATTAAATCAGTCTTACATTGAAACTAAAGATAAAACCTTAACTTTTTAGCGGCCCGTAGGTTACAGCTTGCCTGTAAAACATAGGGAACCGCTTTTGCTTTTATGCTTGCTGGATGTTACACTCTGAGTGGCCAAATGGTTAGATATTAGAATGAAACCTTCACCATTGTGTTCAGCATCAAAAAGTAGGTGAGCACGTCCAAAAAAATCAGACCTCTAGGAACACTTCCTGACCGGACATTGGGGGGGGGGGTCAAAAGTGGTATGCTTGCTGGATGTCACACTGTGTAGTGGTCTAACGGTTAGAGATATTAGAATGAAACCTTCACCATTGTGTTCAGCATCAAACAATAGGTGACCACGTCCAAAAAAAATCAGACCTATAGGACCACTCCGTGATCGGAAGTTTGGGGCGTCAAAAGTCGTCGTTTCCGCTTAAATTTCGTTTGTAAAATTTTGTTTGTAAAATTGTGAATATTATGGGCCGCTTTTGAAATTATCTAAAAGCATTAATTATCTTGGAAGCGTCCAATTTGAATGAAATTTTGTAGATACTATTTGGATGAAGAGAATTGGAACTGACTCAAATTTCACTGTGAAAATAAAAAAAAAAATTATTGAATAATATGCAGCGTCATTGTTACGTTATCAATACTACGCTGAGCCACTTCTGGCTACTTGTATTGCAATACACGTCACGGCATGGATGAAAGAAAGTCCTAATGTTGTCTTGTGGCAGATCACGCCACGCTTCTCAAACTGCTTCTGAAACTGCCCGATGTACAATGATGGATGCACTTGACATCCCAGTATGCCCCAGACATGTTCGATGAGACAAGTTTGGGGACTTGGCAGGCCAAGGAAGAAAATGAATTGCTTGGATATACTGCTGGGAAATGTATGCAGTGTGTTGGAAGATTGTTCTCTGGCAGGGATGACACGAAAGGCAGACCAAAGGGTTGCAGGATCTCCTGGACCCATCGCTCTGAATTTAAATTCATCGATCACTAAGAAAGGGGATCACTATGAAAGATTTTAATAAGTATCTTGCAATCCCGATGGCTACAAACTCCAAAGGTAATCGCCAATTGACAGATATTGCAGTAACTGTCCAAGAATTAGTATTTCCTAAATTTTTCGTACTTTTTTATTTCGGAGAAATTGTAAATATGAATTGCACTAAAAACCTTATATTAAAAAACAAATAATAAACATAAAAATTACCGAAATCAGTAGCACAGCTCTTTTTTAACAATATTTAGAGGCGTAATAGTAGAAAACTGGAAGTGTAAAGATGTCCATTGTGGAAGTTTCACTTGACATCAGCTAAGATTGAATGGAACGCTGTATTCTTAAATACATGCTACACTGAGTGCTTAATAAGGGAGTGGTTTACTACACTTCAAGAAACCATATTAAAAATAAAATAAAAGTTCCATGCTAACGTTCGAGAATGGAAACCAGATGAAAATCAAATGATGAGCATTTCAACCAGTTAATTACTTAGTAGTTAATTCTAAATAATATTCTCTTAAGATAACTCGTAGAATCTAAAATAAGAGGAGAAAAGAGAATGTTTAATAGTAAAATATGGGTGTTTAGCCTATTTGATAAATGATAATTTAAATGTTTTTTAATCATATATTTTATAAAATCTCTCTGTCTGTTTGTCCAATTGTTATGATTTGTGAAAATATAAATAATTTTTACAATTACGCTACGGGAATCGAACCTGCAACCTTCTGATCCGAAGTTAGACGTCTTATCCCTTAGGCCACGGGGACTACATTCTAATCCCTATAAAAAATACAAATATTTCATATTTCACACTCTGGTTCGAAAAGCAGTCGTGGGTTGGGAGAATCCACTTTTCTCGGATTGCTAGTTTTATAGAAAAAAAAAAGAATATTTGAATATCGAGAAGCAGTCATAAATTTATTCTTCCACAAAATAAGTATTTACTTGTACAATTTACTACTATTGAAATATTAAATATCATTCCAATATCAATAAATTTTCTATAATATTGTTTTTCTGGACATTTTGAGTAAAGATAATGGATACGTGAGTGAGTTAAATCACTTTGACTTTTATGAAGTAACTATGAATTACTTCACAAATTAAATGTAATTGCAATATGATAGAGAGTATTTATTTTAAAAATCATTAAAGAAAATTAAACAGCATTTGTCGCATTTTATTTAAAAACCCTAAAAGATCTGAAACAACAGATTTTCGATTAAATGCATTTTTTCAAGCCCCCCCCCCCCCCCCTGTTGAAAAATGAGGCGAGGATGTTTCTATGGCAAATAATAAGCATAGATTTTTTTGTCTGAAGCTTTTCTCGTGGTAGACAGACAGTAATCACCTCCCATTGAAGCTTCAGACATTTATTGATATAAATAATAAATTATATCCTCCACCGTTATTCTCGCATTGTATACAGAAGAGCTTCAACTTATATTATAGCATTATCACCTAAACTTAATCTTGAAAGATGAATTTCAGCCTAAAGTTTTAGCTTTCTTTCAAAAATATTTTCGTTTTCAGAGAAAGCTTTTTCAGGAAAGGAAAGAGGCAAAGAGTTACATTTTTTTTGAGAACTAGATAGAAATTACTTGTCCTCACACAGCAAGTGTCAATCCACAGCCTTATCTTCCTTTGTTTCTAAAAATTCTCAGTAATTGCAAATTTGAAAAAAAAAAGACTCTTTTCGGAGCTCAACATCAGATGGGGACGAGATAAAAATCTGAACCTTTGACCCAAAATAGTACTATATGATAGTATTATGGACAAAAAGTTTGTTGGAGTTAGAGATAATACATGGAAAAAACATAAGGACAAGTAGAGATAAAGCAAGGATATAATTACAATCTGTGTGTATATTTAAATCTATTAATTTATTATTTCAATGTAAACAAAAAAATCTCCTAAGTAACTAGTTAAACCTGAAGTTTTCTGCTACGCATTCAAAACATTCTTCTCTTGGTTGAAACTGAAATCAACTCGACACGGTCGGTTGTACCTAGTTTTTATATCTTATGTTTCAGGTATTTGTTCTTCATCTTGTTCATGGAACAGCAAATCAACAAGATATTCTTCAACAGTTTTTTTTTACCTTAATATGAGATTTTTTTTTATGTGCATAGATTGAAATAATAGATTGAATAATAAATAAATTAAAAACTTCGAATTTCCTCTTAAACATAATAAATATAAAAACTCACAAACTTCATCTTTAGTATCAACTTCTTTATCTCAATATTTCAATCTCCTGAGCGAGAATTTTCTTCAGGAGTAAAATAGAAATAGAGATAAACAAACTTTTCTTTCTATTTCAAAAACAGAATGAAAGTAATAACAATCATAAAAAAAGAATATTACTAGTTATAATCATGATCTTTCTTAATAACAAAGTACAATAGAGTCCCGATTATCCGAGTTAATGTGGACCAAGACTAACTCGTTTAAAGCGAAAATTGTAAATAAAATAAATCGTAAAGGTTTAAATGTATATTTTAACAAATACAAAAGTTATAGATACACCACATGCAATTCATATTGTTACGATAATTAAAGAGTTCTTTTACTTAAAGTCCATAATTGTTTATTGTTTTACGTTACTTCACGTTTTTCTGCAACAATGCTTCCAGATAGAGGACATATGACTAGATGAATGAAGATTAATTGCGAGCAATATTCTACGAATTCTCTTTCGTTTTCCTGAGTGTTTGTGAGATCAAGTTCAGAATTTTTTCTATAGTTTTAAAAATGGAAAATATAGAACAAAAAAAAAAGTCCTAGAAATATTTGATAGCTTGGTTAAAGCGGAAACTCGGATAATCGGGACTTCACTGTAATAACAATCATAAAAAAAGATGTTGCTCGTTACACTCATGATTAGGGCTTGGATTATATGAACGAAAAATCCGTAAAATATGCGCATATTTGTGCACTTATTTTCACAAAAATATGCACAAGATATTACGAAATATGTTCCAATATATACCAATTATGCATCGATATATAACAAACTTTTAACAATAAAAAAATCAAAGTCCATTTCAATTTAATAAACACAAACATATTTATTATTATTATGTTTGTATGTTTCAAACCTTGGGTTTCCCCAGCAAAAACAATATGGCGGGTCAAGGACCAAAGCACATACTGCCAAGTGTAAAGACGTGTGCGAGAATGATTAGGGATGTGTGGTTGTGTTTATAAATTTCCTAACTATACGTGTAGTGTTGAGTACCACAGCCTTCTGCGGTTGTGCATAAGTGTTTTTGTGAAGTCCTAGTGTGCTGAGACTGTGGTGCAATGTGTGAGGCACCAGACCAGTGGCAGACAGAACGATGGGTACAACACGTACTCGATCCTGCCTCCACTGCTTCTGGAGCTCGTGTGCTAGATCAGTGTATTTACTAATCTTGTCTGCGTGAGTTTTCTGCATGTTCTTGCTGATAGGAACTGCAATATCAATTAGATAGGTCTGTTTGTTGACCTTATCAACAAGTGTGATGTCTGGTCTGTTATGATGTATGGTTTTCTCTGTGTGAATGGGGCGATCCAAGTATAGTTTATATGAGGGTGACTCTAGTACGCTTGGTGGTATGTACTTGTAGTACGGGACCGTGCTCTTAATAAGTGAATGTTTGTGTGCTAGTTGTTGATGAACGATCGACGCTACCTGATTGTGTCGGTGGAGGTAGTTTCCATTATTAAGGAGGTATAATAATTATTATTATTATACATTTTAAAATATAACATTTAAATTCACAAAAATTTTAATTTTCTTCTATTCTGTGATCTTTCAATCACTAGCCTAATACTATAATCTACAATAATTATTAATTAATAACAGGAGTAATATATTTATATACATAAGTATATAACTTATATATATATTGTGACAATACTCATATGTCGATTTATTATAACTATTAAAATATTAGAATATTAATATTATTATCATTATAAAGACAAAAAAAATGTCAATTAAGAAAAATAATTTCAAAGTAATTATTTTGTAAAAGCTAATGGCGAAAGACTTCGTTAGGGGCAGTTTTAATTATTGTCAGTGATTTTTATTTTAGTTTAGGCTTTAATTTATTTTAATTTAGGATTTTAGGAGATAAATCTTTTAAATGTAAATTATTAGGATTTAATGCAATTTAATGTTAGAAATTTAGGTGTTTTAAGTAGTTGTGTAATTTAAGATTAGTTGAATTTAAGGATTTTGATAAGGAATTAATTTTCTTTTTGCTTTAATTAAGCTGAGTTTATTTGAGTTTGGAAATTTCCTATTCTTAGGAATTTCCTTGTGGCCATCATTCCATATTTGGAATTGTTGTAAGCATTGTAATTCTATTGGTTAATTAGCATTATCACCCCATGTGAGGTAATAATGAGGTAATCTCCCTTATTTGGGCAGATAAGCAATCCTGCTATCCGAATGGTCTGTGCGACGCGTGACGTCTCACAGCGGCGCTCTTAAAGTTTATAAAACGGGGTGTTCGAGGAAGATTTCTCTCTCTCGCCGCCGTTTTGCTCTCTTAACCTTTGCTACAATGCACCCGGCCTCGTCGACCGCCGCGGGCGATGTATTGGCAGCCGCGTCTCAAATTCTCGACGCGTTTGTTAGAAATAGGGCGTGTTAAATCAAGTTATCTTTAGTTAGAATAGGCAACCCGTGGATAGCCTACAATTTCTATAATTTATTTGTGCGAAAAATTACTGAAATTAATTTGCAAAATAAGGCTTGCAAATTTTGTTTTCAATGCACGTGTACACCCGTGCAGGATTCCACAAGTTACTTAGTGCTTTGTAAGTGAAAATTGTGCCTCGTAATTTAGTAGGATTCCACAAGTTACTTAGTGCTTCGTAAGTAAAATTTGTGCTTCGTAATTTAGTTATTTAGTGCTTCGTAAGTAAAATTTGTGCTTCGTAATTTAGTTATTTAGTGCTTCGTAAGTAAAATTTGTGCTTCGTAAGTTAGTTATTTAGTGCTTCGTAAGTGAAATTTCAGTGCGTCGTAATTTAACTTTATGCTTCAAGAAGTTATAAGCCATAGCTTCGCCGAAAGTATTATTCTTGCAGTGAAGTGACATATTATTATTTTGCAGTGTCGAATAAAATTGTTAAGTTTAATTAATGTGGTGAATGCGTTGTGCTTCTTTGTGCGTGAACGTGAAGTGTGGCTCCCCCACGCTCCGAATGGACTGGATTAGTCAGGGCATACCATGTAACGACTTTGGAGGGGGTAGATAGAAAATTCACCGAACGGACTTTTCGGTTGGCGCCCAACAAATACCCGAACAACCCCTGAAGGACTAAATTTCACTTGGTACCGTTACATATTTGGCGCCCAACGTGGGGCCCGAAGACAGCAGGACCCGATACACGAGGCGCCCACGCCCGAAGACAGCAGGACCCGATACACGACGCACCCGGCCCGAAGACAGCAGGACCCGATACACGAGGCGCCCACGCTCGAAGACGGCGGACCCGATACACGACGCACCCGGCCCGATAACAGCGGACCCGATACACGAAGTGGACACGGCCCGAAGGAAGACAGTGGACTGAAACACGGAGTGGACACGGCCCACGGAGAGGTGTGTTCCATTACATGTTGTGAGGACGTATATGCAAGTTTAAGGAGTTAAGTAATTAGAATAGCAAATTAGTTTAGAGTCGGCATGAGCAATAACGGTGATTCAGACGGAAAGACGCCCAAAGACGCGTTTTCTCAGTATAGGGAGGCTGAAACCTACGCCAGTAATGGAGAAACGGACGAGCCCGAGTCGTTAGATTCTAGCTTGATGCAGCAGTTAAATTTAGAAGAGCGGGCTGCACACGTTAGCGTGGCAGTGCCTAGACCAGTTCACATTGTAGCTCCCGCGCCTGAGACACTAGCTGCGGAAGCGCCGCGTAGTCCGGCAAGGCAACCAGGATTAGCAGAGCTATTTGAAGCTATGGCTAGGTTGGCCGAACAAAACACGCAATTGAAAGCTGACATAGGTAACAAAATGGACGAACAAAACACGCAATTAAATGCCAAAATGGCCGAACAAAACACGCAATTGAAAGCTGACATAGGTAACAAAATGGACGAACAAAACAAGCAATTAAATGCCAAAATGGACGAACAGATGGCCAAGACTAACGAGTCAATTCAGAGACTGAATACCATAGTCGAGGAGCTAGGTGCAAAGACTGGAGAAACGCTGCAGAGATTAGATGCAAAAATAAGTGAACAAAGTGCAAAAATCGATGCTCAAGAAGTAAAGCTGTCCGAGAGGCTTGAACAAGGTCTTCGAAATATCAAGGATGACGTCCAACTTACAATCAGTGAATTCAAAACGACCTTCGACGGTCGCATAGCCCAAGTCGAATCAGCAGTGCAGCAAAAGTGCGACACCTTAGAAGGCAAAGTGGCCGACGAACTCAGCCAAGTCAATGGACAAATTGGCGAAGTCAAGCAGAGCATAATAGGAATAACAGAGAAGGTCGGACAGGTGCACCGCGACGCGGTTGACAAACATGCCCAGCTAAGCACACATGTACAAACAGTGGTTGTTCAACAAGTACAGGAAGTTCGACAGCTCGTAGAAGAACGAGTTAAGGACATGAATGACAAAATGGAACGCCTGCCGACAGCACCTGTAACGCTGGCAACGGCATTGACCAATATACCACCCACATTCACCTTTAATGGGACATCTGGCGAACATCCCAGTGCATTTATGAAGGCTGTCACAAATTATTTCGCATTGACGAATGTCAGGGAGGCACTGAAGCCGCGAATAATATACCAAATGCTAAAAGGAGCGGCGAAAACGTGGATGGATACCTTGGACCCGTTTCCCACCACCATGGACGAGTTTAAGAGTAAATTTCTCGCTCGGTTCTGGGGAAAGGAGGCACAGGCCAAATTCAAATTCGACCTCATGCACTCCTACTGGAGGAGAGGAGATGGTAGTATGCGTGGTTACGCAGAGGACAAGATAGCTGCGCTGAGGCAGTGTGAACCGCCGATGTCAGAGCAGGACATTATAAGCTTACTCACGAGACATTTTCCAGTTCATATACGAAATCTGCTCATGAGTGTGGACGCAATGACCATCGAAAAATTTCAGTTCATGCTAGGGAATTACGACCACGCCAGTGAAAGCTTCACACAGCCCGATAGGAAAGCAAACGTGAACAGCGTGTTATCGCCTACAAGTAGGAGTAACAGACAGGTTTACCGCAGAAACAGCGATCGGACGGAGTCTCCACCAAGCAACCCGATGAAAACGGGAGAGCATAGCCCAGATCGAGACAGACCGATACAAAGGGATACCGGCGGAAATCGTTGGACGAATCACGGACCAAGTGAAGGGGGAAATGGCCAACTGACCTCAAGAGGATTAGACGTGAGCAGGAATGCCCGCACAGCAATAGCATCTGACGGAGGAGCAAGTTGTTCAGCTTCCCGAAAAAACTAACTGCGTTTGGCGCGACGGACCCCCAGCCAAACGACGTTGCCTGTTTCGAGGTCCCCATTCTTACAGTATGGACTCTGCGTCCGGAGGAACTAACAGATTTCGGAGTGGAAACTGACAAAGTTAGCGCCAGGCGATGCCCGATGATCAAAACACGAGTGAACGGAGTGAAAGTTAACGCACTAATAGATACTGGAAGTACGATAACGGTGTTATCGGAGGAGGTGCTAGAGAGAGCACTAGCGATCGATGGTAAAGTCCCGATCCTCCCCGTCTCAAGAACCACCATCGTAGGAGTTAATGGCCGACCAGCGGAACAAATTACTCGCCAGGCCATGATGACGATCGAAATTCAAGGTGAAAGATATGATACAGTTTGCTTAATTTCGAAACGCATCGCATATCCCTTGATTTTAGGTGCGGACTTTTTGAACAAAAATGAAGTGATGATCGACTTAGGGCATAAAGTAATAAGGTTTCCAATCCAAAATAGGGCAGTGAATCTGGAGAACGGAGAGGACGATACTTTGACGGAAATGGTGAACTGTTCAGAGATCAACGACATTGCACGGGAGATCCAGGAAAAGGTTAACTCAGCGGAAAATCTAAGTCCCAGCAAAAATTACAACTAATCCAGCTGCTGAGTAATTATCAGAAGGTATTCGAGCCGTCCCAAGAACCAGCGATAGGATACCAGTTCGACATAAGACTAACAGACGAAACACCATGGAAAATGCGGTGTTATCCAATACCTAAAGCCTGCGAGAAAGAAGTATCCGCTCAAATTCAGGAGATGGTACGCCAGAACATAGTTCGGAAGCAGGCCACGGCCTATAATAACCCATTGGTCATCGTAAGAAAGAAAGATGGAAGCGTACGGCTATGCCTGGACGCGAGGCGGTTAAACAGTGCGACAGTGCCGTATCGTGATAAGCCACTTGCCATCGACGATGCGTTGCGTCAATTTAACGGTAAGAGTTGGTTTAGCTCGATGGATTTTCGATGGGCGTACCACCAAATTGCTCTAAAGGAGGAATGTCAGAGGTATACTGGTTTCACACATAATGGCGTGACGTACGTGTATTTGCGGATGCCCTTTGGACTTAAAAATGCCGGATCAGGTTTGATTCAGTACATGGATCAGGTCATAAAGAACTCTATGCAAGACAATGCAGTAGTTTATGTCGACGATGTAGTGCTCAGTGCCAGTGGATTTTCCGAACACTTGAAACATTTAGAAACTTTGTTCAATGTGTTACTTAAACACAATCTCCGGTTAAACTTAACCAAATCCGAATTTTGTAAACATAGGATTAGTTTCTTGGGATACGTAATCGATAGAAGCGGCGTTTTTATGAGCCAAGAAAAGATCATAGAAATCAACAATATCAGGCCGCCGAGGAACGTCAAGGAGTTGCGAAGTTTTATTGGGACCTGCCAATATTACAGTCGTTTTTGTCCCCACTTCACTCAAACGTTGCAGCCGTTTTATCAACTTCTGAAAAAAGGTATCAAATGGCATTGGGATCAGATGCTAGAAAAAACGTTCAATGACGTAAAGGCATGTTTCTCTACTCATGCACCATTGCTCAATCGGACTTCAATCAGCTATTCATTCTTCAGACAGAAAGTAGTGACGTAGGAATGGGAGCCACGTTACTACAGGAGAAGGACGGACAGGAAAAGGTAGTCGCCTTGGCATCGAGGGTATTGCGCGGACCGGAGACCCACTATACCTCGACGGAGAAAGAGGCCAATGCCATCGTGTGGGCGCTACAGAAATTCCGGTATTATGTAATGGGCCGACATTTTCAGATAAGGACTGATAACAAGGCTTTGACATTTTTACAACAATGTCAGTCATCCAATGACAGATTGTTGCGGTGGACGCTGTGGTTACAGCAATTCGACTACAACATTACACATATCCCAGGGACTAACAATCATCTACCTGACCTACTGAGCCGCCAAGGGACACACGAAACGAGGGCGACAGGACCACGCCATAGCTTTCATATGGCAGCGATTGATTTGCAAGTCTTTCCAATGCCTCAAGTGTCGTGGGAAACCCTAGAACAAGCTCAGGATCTGGATCCGGAGATCGCCGCTGTCAAGCGCTACAAGGAAGGACATCGGAGAAGAAAACAGGTTCGGCAGCGGGGCTACAACTTTGTAGTCGGACAGAAAGTGCTCCTTCGTACACCTCGTGTGTCCGATCCTGTCAGGGGATTATTCCACAAATTCTTCCCGTTGTTTGCTGGCCCTTATACCGTTTCCCGAATTGTTACGCCGAATGTGGCGGAAATTTGTGACTCAATGGGCCAGATAAA
>JAFIDM010084199.1:157-20017 GCA_023159025.1 Thereuonema tuberculata
AAGAGTTTTGCACAATCAAGCCATTTACATTCTCACATTAGAACCCATACAGGTGAATATTTTGACTTAAATATAAAATGTGGAATCAGATTGACTTACAGTATAAGCACTGAAAACAATGAATCATAAACTTTTACCCTCATTTGGAAGACAGCTAATTGCAGAAACTGTCAACCATTGATCTGATGATGAACCTAAAGGCTAGTACACACCTAGGGACAAAGTCGTGTGACATTGTATAGGGACAGTTCCGTTACATTGTCCCTAGACTGTCACTATACAATGTTGTGGGTCCACACCTAGGAGCCAGTTGCACTACAGAAATCAAAGGATTCCATTCCTTGCAGCAAAAACAGTATTGGGTGGTAAAGAAACCAACTGCACTTTTCAAGAGAAGAACCAATTTTTTTTTTGACTCGGTCAGTTTTTATGTTCTCTCTTGAATTCAGATTTCAAATTGTGGATTTCCTTCTCCATGTCTTGAATTGGCATCTGGTATTTTTGGGCCATATGGTCCATAGCATCCTTCCTTTTATTTCTGTTACTATAATTTACACTTGTGATATCCCAAAGACAAGGGAGGGCCTGAAAATCTTCAATTACATTTAATGTTGTTTCCATGGTGGACAAGTAGAAACTGACTCAGAAGTCTCGGAACACCTAGACTACGAAATGTCGTGCAACATTGTATCATGTTCCGCGTTTCGATTGGGAACATGAGACTTGGGACTTTTTTATCTTGACAGTCATTGAACATGAGAAAAATGTATCGCAACAGTCCCAGGACAGCCCTGAGACTTGTCCTGAGACACGTATTCCACGACTTTGTCCGTAAGTGTGTACTAGCCTTAAAGTTACAGGAAGGATTTGTGAAACATTATCAGATGAAGGAAAGCAAGGATCTAGCACATCTACTATTAAAAGATACAAAAACCATCCATCCTTAGAGAACTGTTTTGAAAACAAATTCTACATGATCTATATGTAAATTATTTAATTCTTAATCAATCTGCAGAATAAGCTTATTTTGGAATTTAGAAACTTCAAAATCAAGTTAACATTGTTGTTAGAAGTAAGGATTCGAAGCTAATATCCTACAAAGTGGTTTGTTTTTTAACAATTCTTCTAGATCATATCTTACTGAAGGAATCTACTGGATTTTTTCTTTCCTTTTGGTCTCCTACTTCTTGCTTTCATTACAGAAACAGTCAAAGTGGTCCTCAAAGCTCTTAAGTTAAGAAACATGCTTTTTAATATCTAGCAGTGTGTATATTCATGGTCTGCCATTGCCAGATTATATTTTTTGGAGATACGAAAGGATTCAAAACATTCCCATTATTTAAGTTCTGATCTATGAATATTGACAACACTATCTAATAAAGCTGATAATGTATTTATCACATTTCAGTATATCCGATGGACGAAGCTGATCCCATTTTGTCCTTCTTTAGACTGCCAATTTGCAACAACTGTTATAAGATACAGTGCAACTTTTTATAATTCGAAGCTGAAGGAACCACTACAAAACTTCGAATTATCCAAGACTTCAAATTAAACAAGTTACATCTTTTAACTTTAATTTCAGGTCCACTGAATGCTTGAAAAGATTATTCTGTCAATAAGTAAATATTTATTGAGAAAGATCATGGTATGAAAGACTTAAACACTATATGTATGTAAACAAAATAAGATTTATATTACGTAAGCTACAATACATATTACATTCAATACAGAAAATTATAGTTTTTCAAAAAATTGTGCAGTGTCTGATTGTTTTGTAGAATTCAGTTGCTTAAGGTTAGCAAAATCATCAAGCATGTTTAGTGAACGGAAAACAGCTTCACTTACGTTGGTTTGTCCTTCAATGTACCGACGAAATTCGGCGCTATCCCGTACTCGTTGGCGATTTTGCATTTCTTCTTCACACCATTTCCCACCCCTCGAAAGACGGCGACCTTTTCAGCGAACGTTACATTCTTGTACACACGTGGTTTACTGAAAAACATGGTGACACTGACAGCAGGAAGCTCGAATGGCGTCTGAAGCATCACGTGTCGAACGGTGGCGGGAAGGGGATTTCAGTTGTCACATGTTGAATTTCTTAACGATGAAACGCCGAAAAGTCGTTACGGTTCGAAATTTTTTTATAAAAAACTTCAAATTTAGAAAGTTGAACTTCGAACTATCCACGATTTTTTTTTTTTTTTTTTTTTTTTTATTTGAATCTACATTTGAATTACATTAGAGTCCCGTTAGGAGCTCAAGACTCCTATCAACAGGTGCTACAGTTATTTTTATTAAATATATTTACATCTATATGAATGAAACAAAACAAACTAACATAATAATAATAATATTATTAAAAAGATTATATAAATAGAGATGATATATGTATATATACAGTAGTTCAGATATAATAATAGTATATATATATATATATATATACACATACATACAGACATACATACACACATATACATACATATACAAACATATATACACATACATATACATATACATACACACATATACATATAAATACATATACATACATACACATATATATACATACATACACATACATACATATAAATTTACACATACACAGACATACACATACATACAAATACTTATAAATTATAAAATGAGTTAAAGATTACATGAGGTACAAAGATATATAAAAGAATACACAAGTTTGTACAATGGATTTACAAAATGTGTAGAAACGGTTGTACAGAATATTTAAAATAGATTTCCTTAGTTTGTATTTACATAAATAAAAAATTCATATAGATATATTTGTATTTTCTTATATATGAAATTTACATTAAAATTGCTACTTTCTGTGGTGCAGTCAGTACAGGATTAGAAATTTTAATGGATGCCTATTTAAGAAAATTGATGTTTTTTTTTCCCTTTCAAATTTTTTCACTATTGTTAACAAACCATTTTATTAGGAATTTTTTTAGTTCGGAAATTTTTGTAAACGATCTAATTTTGTTAATGCCAATCTTGTTGATGGTTTTTTCCAAAATATGTAAATAATGCATTTTTCCATAATTATTGTTAATTTTTGGATATTCTAATTTTATTGTATTGTGATCTCTTAACTGATAATCATTTTTTCTGATATTTTTCCATTTGTAAATGAAGCTATAGTAATTCTTTACTATTAAATTATATTGGGCTTTTTGATAAGGCGTGAGTATTTTGTATTTTTCCAATAAATGTTTGTTTTTATGGTTATTAATATGTTTTTTATTACTGAAAATTAATTTTAGAATCTTTTTTTGTTGACCGTTTAGGAGTTTGAGATTCTTTTTTGATGTCCGTGTCCAGATGGTATTTGCATAATTTAGATAGGAGTCGAAGAATGCATAATACAAAATCATTTTATATTTAATTGGTAATATAGTTCTTGCATGATAAAAGATAAACGTCATTGTATTTAATTTTTTATAAATTTCTTTGATTTGTAGGTCCCAGGTGAATGTATTGCTTATTGTAATACCCAGATATTTTAGGGTTTTTACAGTTAATATTTTTGGACAGTTGGTACAATTAGTTGCCCTATTGTGTAAACAATCATGTGTATGAAAGTGCACATTCGGCTGATAATTGGGTTTTCTGTTTTTTGTATGTATCATAAGAATATTTGTCTTTTTTTCATTAATCAGTAATTTATTATCGTGTATCCAGAATTGTATATTGTTGAAATCTTCTTGTATTTCCTTGTTAGCTATATTTGCATTTTTTCCATGTTTTAGTAGTATTAAGTCATCTGCATATATAAAAATTTGTGAGTGCTTTATGTAGTTTACTATATCATTAATGTAAATAATAAACAGAGTAGGACCTAGGATGGATCCTTGTGGTACGCCTGTGTTTATCTTGAATTTGTAACTTGAGGTGTTGTTGATATTCACGGTGATTTTTCTGTCTGTGAGGTAGTTCCTAATTATGTTTAAGACAAGGCCCCTTATTCCAATTTTTTCTAATTTTTCGATTAAGATGTCGTGGTTGATCATATCGAAAGCTTTGGAGAGATCTATTGATAGTAAGATTGAAAAGTTATTTTTATTTAGATTTTCATTTATATTTTCATTTAGTGTCTCTAATAGCGTCGTTGTACTCTTGTTTTTTTGATATGCATATTGATTCTGGTTAATAATTTTAAATTTTGTTAAATATATATTAATTTTATTTACTAGATAAGTTTCGATGATTTTACTGAGTATTGGTTGTACTGATATGGGTCTATAGTTTGATATGTCATAAATGTCATTACTTTTGTACACTGGTGTTATCTTTGCTGTTTTTAATGCATCCGGGAAAGTCTGTGTGTCTATCATGCTGTTAATTAATAATGTGATGATGATTGAGAAGGGTTCTTTGTTTTTTTTAATAACTGAAGTTGGGATTTTGTCATTTCCTATAGATTTTAAGTTTTTTAAATTAGTTATTATGTCTTGAATCTCGCTGATTAATGGCTCTTCCAATTTCATTGAATTATTGTTGTTTGTGTTTATATTAGTTAAAATAGTTATATTACATTTCTTTAAAATTTTATTTCCTATTTCTGAGTAGTGTTTGCCAAAGAGATTTGCTAGTTTTTTCTTTCTATTATTTCCCGTCATAGACTCTATTAATTTGTCTAATTCTCTATTGTTAGTTTTTTTATCATTTTTTTTCCCAATTATGTCATTTAATTCCAACCAAATATTTTTAGTTACATTCGTTTCGGAGTTGAGTTTTTTGTAGTAGTATTGTTTTTTTCTTAATTCTATCATTTTGTTTACTTTATTTCGCATTGTTTTATAGTTGTTGTAGTGTATCTTATTTGTTAAATTATTTTTATGTTTTCTGAATAGCTTGTCTCTTTTATTTATTTCATTTATTAGTTCTTCTGTTATCCATGGTTTCTGAAATCTGTTATTGTTTTTGGGTTTCTCTATGGGAATTTTTTTATTGCATTTGGAGTTATTGATACTATTTAGAATTTCGGAGTAAAGTGTGTTTGGATCGGGAGTATTTTTGTTTTCAATTTCACTGAGGACTTTCTTAATGTTGCTTTCTAATAAATTATTATCAAAAATTGTTATATGTTGTGGAATATTGTTGTTTTTTTCTATATTAGCGCTAATGTTAAGAGGGCAACTGTTTATTTCTAAGGCTGTTATGTAATGGTCCGAAATGTGTTCTTTACAAATTATTCCTTTAGTGTTGGTTTCATAGTTGTTAATGAATATATGATCAATGCAGGATTTTGACTTATGATATTTACTCTCTTGTTGTCTTGTGATTCCATATATACAGTTTTTAAAACCATGGCTGAGCAGAACTTTTATGTATTTTTGCATAGTTAGGTTTTTATTTTTTTGTAATATATCAATATTGATATCACCTATTATGATGGTAGTACTGTTTCTATTTGTTATGTTTTTTAGGATGTTATTGATTTCTTCTAAAAATAGTTTTTTCTTTGTGGAAGGTGGTCTGTATATTGCTAGAATATTTATTTTGCTATTTTTAGTTTCATCATGCATATTGATATAAATATTTTCGCAATGATTAGTTATAATTTTATTTGTGTTAATAGATAGATTATTTTTATAATATATTATTATTCCTCCACCTCTTTTTTTGCTTCTTAATTCGACTATTTGATTAAAATTGATAAGTTGATAAATTTGAGCTTCATTTTCTTTAATGTTAACTTCAGTTAATATTATTACTTGTAAATGCTTCAATATATTATTTATTTTGCATAAGAACAAATTCCAATTAGTTCTTAAGGACCTAATATTAAGATGTAGGAATCTGAATGGATTAGTAGTATTCGGTTTTTTTTTCTCTATTCTTACAATAAAGTTTTGCCATTTTTTAAGATTTTTGATTATTATTGTTTTAGGTTCTGTAATACCTTTTTCTATGACATCTATTGAATCCATTTACGATATAAGAATTATTATTTTTTTTTCCCAGATAAATTAAATGATTTTTTCCAAGTCATCCTCTCCCTTTATCGTGATAATGTTACTGCTGTCTTCCTTTCTTGCTAGGATTTTTCCCGATTTTGTCCAAACGAATTTATATTTTTTTTCTTTGGCTTTCACCTTTGTTTTCCATAGCAGGGTTTTGATGGTCTGTGACAGATTTTCATTGATAAAGACGGGACTGTGGTCGTTATCGTTAAAAATGTCACTGTTGCTGATTCTGGATTTTTTTCTTTTCTCTAGCCATTCAGCTTGTGTTCTTCTGTCTTTGAATTTGACAATTATTGGGGGTGGTTTGCTTGTATTCCTGCTAGCAATTCTGTGAGCTATATCTATGTTTCCTTTGTTTTCACTTATTTTCAATTTATTTTCTATCTTATCTAAGATTTTGTATATGTCTTCATTTTGTGTTGTTTTCACACCATGTACTTCTATGTTTAGAAGCCTCGAATGAGTCTCTAATTTGTCCATGGAATCTGCCAGTGTTTTCATTTTGTCTTTTGTCTCTTCATTTTCTTGTTTTATCTGAATGATAAGTTTTTTGTTTTCCTTATTTGATTGTTCTGTTTTGTTTTGTCTTTGATTCAGATCCTCATATTTGTCTGACAGGAACTGGAATGACGTTTTTAACTCATCCATGTCACTCTTAATTGTATCTAATGTTTTTAGTTTATTTCTAATTTCTATTAAGAGTTCTCTTGTTGTTGCGTTTTCTTTCTCACCATTTTCTGGTTCACTGAGATTGTCTTTTGATTTTAGCTCACATTTGCTGCAGGACCATTTTTTTCTTTTTTTCTTTGCTCAGTTTTTTGTATTTTTCTTCTTCAATTGAGCATTTATAGTGATAATCCCTATTGCAGGATAGGCAAAGAACCTCTGTACCCTTAAGATTTTCTTTACAAGAAACACAAATTTTGTTGTTGGCCATTGCGGGTTTTTTGGATGGGGATGGGGGGTCTTTACAAGTTGTTTTTATATTTCAGTCTTCACCCTCTCCCTTCTTTTTTTTTTTCAATGGGATCATCCGCTGACCCGCACTTTTCTCTTTGTATTCGAGGTCTAGGTCAAGGTCACGTCAGATGGCTCTCAACTGACCCTCCTAATACCCTATCAAGTGTCTATATTTTAAGAAATAAGTAAACTTACAGTTTCTTTTTCAGCTGATTTCCACTTCCACACTGTCTGCTAACCTCTTACGAGTGCTTCTGTAGCTTCAGTTCAGGAGAAACTAGTCTTAATATTATTTAATTCTGTTGTAAACTGCGGAGCCGAGAGAACGTACGTCTTCTCAGATGCGCCACCAATCATTTTAACATTGATTAAATAAGAAATTCAAGGGACTAAGAGAAATCTTCGAATTAACCACGATTTCGAATTAAAGACGTTCAAATTATCCCAAGTTGCACTGTATTTAAATTCCGAATACGTTCAATAACTCAAACTGCTAAGGAGCTACACCTTTTATTTGTTAATTAATGAGCGAATCTATATTTAAGTTTCTGAACTAAATGATGCAACTTGAATATCAATGAAATGGACAATAGGAACATTTTGACAAACAAATAGAATTCAATTTTAATTGATTTCTCCACCTTTGGTGAACTGTATCTTAAAGATATCTACTTTATAGAAGTGCATTGCAGCAAATTTGCCACAACATGGAAGACTATATTTAGCTAAATAGAAACAATATTACATTAGAATTACCAGATTCATCTAAATATATGTTACCATTACAATAAGAAACCTAATACCATGTTCTAAAATGTTAATATAAGTTTTCTTTTTTTTCTTTTTTTAAAGTAGGCATTTAATTCAATGCTTCCTGAGAAGCATTGGAAACAAACTTATTATTAACAGTCTCATTAGAATGAAAATGTATTGTTGGCTTTATAGATAATTATTCCTTAAGAGAGTTTCTTATTTCTACAAAAAGTAATATAATAATAAAAATAATAATAATTTATTGCCTGTAAGTTTTTTACTTACAATATACAGCAATTTACAGATACGACACTCAGTTGCCTTAAGGGTGATCCCGTCATGAAGGCAGACAGAGTGTCTTCACAGGTGAAGACATGATAAAATAAATATATATTCAGAACTTAAAAATAGAATAATCATAAGAAAAAGTTCTATACATAATAATTCAATTAAAATATTTACATAAGAATTTATTTTCATGAGATTTAAATTTTGATATTAAACTTGTATGTTGATTTAGTTCAAACCGAAGAAACAGAGGAGAGGGGGAGAGACGAGTATAGGGAAGGAAGGGTGGGAAGCAGACTCAAATGTTGATAAGTTAGGTTGGGAAATTACTTGGTTTGGAGAAGTGATTCTTTAGTTTGTCTTGAGCTGAGCCAGACTACGACAGTTCCTAATATCTTGAGGAACTTTATTCCAAAGATTGGGAGCTGTGTAGCTGACTGCTCTTCTTTCGTAGTTGGAGCTGGTTTTAGTATTAGTAGGGCCGGAGTGGTTCTTGTGTTGTAATAGTGAGAGTGAAGTGGTTTCTAGCGTAACAGATGAGCAAAGATTCTTATGTAATAGTTTATGAGTGAATAGGGTTAACTATATTTAATAGATTTGATAGAAGGGAATAATTTTGTATTTTGTTCATAGGGAGTGTTTTGAGTAGTGTCTTGGTTTTTTATCCACAAATCTTAGAAAATACTTTTGCACCTTGAGAATCATATTTTCATAGAATTTGGAGGAGCAGCCCTAAACCGTAACACCTTAACAGAGATTGGAATGGATTAGTGACCAGTACAGATCCTGAAGTACCCGAGTTGGTAGAAAACCCAGTTTCCTAATGACACCAAGGTTTTTTTAGAGTTTGTAGGCAATTTGTTGTGCGTGTAAATTCCACGATAGGTCTTGAGAGAGAGTGATGCCTAAGTATTTAAAAGAGTAGACCTCCTGCAAAGCGGATTCATTGTAAGTAACAGAGAAGTTTTTATTGTTAATCATTTTATTCTTTTGATGGAAAAACATGTAAACAGTTTTGGTGGTATTTAAAGTTAGACCATTTGATGATAGCTAGGTTTGAAGATGGAGAAGTGATTGTTGAACTGATTGTTTAAATTTGTTAATGTTTTTATTGGCGAATAAAAGTGTTACGTCATCAGTGTAGAATATATACTTGTTAGAGGGTGAAGTAAGAATAAGATCGTTAATGTAGGGATTAAACAGTAGAGGAGATAAGATGGATCCTTGGGGTTGAATACCACGAAGAAGAGTGGCCCTTTACAGTGAGTTGATATTGGCGTTTGGTGAGATAGGATGAGAGCCATGCTAATGGTGGACCTCTTATGCCTAAGTGTTCTAATTTACTTTGTAACATTTTGATGTCAATTGAACCAAAGGCTTTTTTGAGGTCTAGGAAAAGACTTAAGACAATATTGTTTGAAGCCATGTTTTTTGTAATGTCGTCTGTGAAGTCGATTAGCGCCGTTTCAGTGTTTTTATATTTTGTGAAGCCGTGTTGCTGTTGAGCAATTAGCCGCTTCTTGGAGATGAAGTTAGTAAGTTTAGTATGAAAGAGTTTTTCGAAACTTTGAGAAGATATTTATTATAGAAATTGATAATTTTCCATATTCTCAACGTCTCTTGATTTCCATATCGGGACAATTTTAGCCTGTTTGAAAGAGGAAGGAAAGAAGTATTAAATTTGCTGAAGTATTACATATGTGAGCTAGAGGGAGAGCAATTTCATTTGCTATTTTTTTGAGAAGAGTGGGAGGGACCTCATCAGGTCCAGAAGAAGATTCATTTTGCAGGGATTTGATAACTTGTTGAACCTCATAAGGAGACGTTGGGGATAGAAAGAATGATAGAGTGGAATTGTGTGATAAAGTATTATTATTGTTGTCTGGGCAAAGTAGAGAAGGATTTGGGAGAAGTGTATTTAGGAAATTATCTAGTTTTGTTTTGTTTCTTTATCATTATTTGTTATGAGATTGTGTGGAAGCTTTTGTTTTACTGAAGCCAATACTAAATTGTTAATTTTCTTCTACTTTTCTTTCATTGTTAAGTTATTATTAAATAGGTTAACATAATAAAGTTCTTTAGATTCTCTAATCTTTGATTTTAAGTTATTTTGTAGAGCTTTGTTCTACAAAATATTCTAATTTGGTGGAAGTGGAATTTTTCTTGTAAGATTTATATAATTTGTTTTTCTGTTGGATTTCTTTCAGTAGTTCTGACGATATCCATGCTTTCCTATTAATTATAGAGTTGCTTCTATTTTGGTGATTTAGGAAAGAAGTAAAGTATTTGTCAATTCCGTAAAAAAATATTTTGTTGAAAAATTGGACGGCTTCCTCAGTGTTACTTCCCTTTTTAAACTCATTTACCCAATCGATTGAATGAAGATATTCTTTAAAATTATTTGTGTTTTTTGAAGTGAATTTGCGACTTGCAATTGTTTGTGTTGTTTTAGGAATTAGTTTTTGAATAGTTGTTATCTTTTGGCGGAAAAAAATACTGGATCGTGGTCCGTAACAAAAGCATTGAGTAGACCTTTGGTTTCAACTGGAAGATTTGTGAAGATTTGGTCTAGGAGTGAGTGTGAAGAGTAACAGGCAAAGTGGGAGAGTCAATGTGCAGAAAGAATGAGTGACAGTTCATTGAGGTTAGTAAGTCGATGACAGTTTTTCTACTTGTGTCCATAAAGTTAACATTGAAATCTCCATTGAAGATTCCTCTTTTTTTATTTAGTTTTATAAATTGGACAATAGAATCAATGAAGTTTTGAAAATTTAGGAGGTTTCCTGATGGTGGCCTATAGATACCGACAAGTGTTAGTTCTTCATTTACTGAGCAAGAAATACATTCGAGGTCTTCATTGAAATTCGTGATTTTTTTTTACGTTAAAATTGTCATTGTAATAAAGGGCACTCCCCCCCCCTCCTTTCCTTTCATCTCTATTAATGGATGTTATGGAGAAATGCTGGATATTTGAAAATAATTGTGGATTAGTAGCCCAAGTTTCTGTTAGGAGAAGAAAATCTGGGGATTTTTGCAAGGTTTCTAAGGCGCTCATAAAGTAGTTCCAGTTCACTGAAATGCTGCGAATATTTTGAGATAGGAAGAAGTGAGAGTCAGATGAGATGGGTGAGAGTGAAGTCAAGCATAGAGGAACAGACAAAGAGTTAAAGATGGTGAGAATGAAGTCAAGCATAGAGGAACAGAGAAAGAGTTAAAGATGGTGAGAATGAAGTCAAGCATAGAGGAACAGAGAAAGAGTTAAAGATGGTGAGAGTGAAGTCAAGCATAGAGGAACAGAGAAAGAGTTAAAGATGGTGAGATTTAGGATATATTATGAATCAGTCTGAAGCCCCAAAGCAGAATATCGAGCGACGGCGATTTTTTTTTTGGTTTTCGATTAGAAGATTCCGTTTTTTTTTTGGTTGTCGATTTTTTTTTCTGCACCTGCAGAAAGTTTTTCGTCTTAGCATCAATCGTTGCAAAAAGATAAAAAACATTCTGCTTTCGGGGTCTGAAGTAGCAAACAATTGTAAATTTACTTGCCAATGGAGGTCAAATCGATTTTATAATGAAGATAATAGAAGACAATAACAATAATAATGATAGTTATAGTAATAATAATAATAATAATAATAGTAATAACAGACTACCTCCACCGACACAATCAGGTAGCATCGATCGTTCATCAACAACTAGCACACAAACATTCACTTATTAAGAGCACAGTCCCGTACTACAAGTACATACCACAAAGCGTATTAGAATCACCCTCATATAAACTATACTGGGACCGCCCCATTCACACAGACAAAACCATACATCACAACAGACCAGACATCACACTTGTTAATAAGGTCAACAAACAGACCTATCTAATTGATATTGCAGTGCCTATCAGCAAGAACATGCAGAAAACTCACGCAGACAAGATCAGTAAATACACTGATCTAGCACACGAGCTCCAGAAGCAGTGGAGGCAGGATCGAGTACGTGTTGTACCCATCGTTCTGTCTGCCACTGGTCTGGTGCCTCACACATTGCACCACAGTCTCAGCACACTAGGACTTCACAAAAACACTTATGCACAACTGCAGAAGGCTGTGGTACTCAACACTACACGCATAGTTAGGAAATTTATGGACACAAGCACACATCCCTAATCATTCTTGCACACATCTTTACACTTGGCAGTATGTGCTTTGGTCCTTGACCCGCCATATTGTTTTTGCTGGGGAAACCCAAGGTTTGAAACATACAAACATAATAGTAATAACAATAATAATAACAATAATAGTGCTCGTGTTCACAACATCCTCAAAACACAACTCAATGCCAGAAATAAAATTAAAGCCATCAACACTTTTGCCATCCCGACACTAACATATTCGTTCGGCATAATTTCATGGACAAACACTGAACTCGAGGCACTACAACGCACAACACGCACCACATTCACGAAACACAACATGCACCACCCCAAGTCCGCTACGGAAAGGATGACTCTTCTCCGCAAGGAGGGAGGCCGCGGACTCATCAATCTCATCACCCTACTCGAAAAACAACCCTTAGGAAAAATCACCCTTAGGGAACACTTCCACCAAAGAGCACAACACTCCTCACTCCACTCAGCCATTGTCAAGGCTGACACACACCTCACACCTCTGGACGTCGCAAACCCTTCTCTAACACTCACCACCACGACACCCACACTCAGCTGCTGCGTGAATCATGGGCTCGTAAGGAACTCCATGGCAGACATCGCGACGAACTCAGCCAGCCTCATGTCGACATGGAAGTGTCGAACAGATGGCTGACGAGTGGTGAGCTGTTTGGGGAGACCGAAGGGTTCATGATCGCGATACAGGACCAAGTCATCCCCACACTCAACTACAAGAAACACATTCTACACGATGCAAACACACACGACGACAGATGCAGGAAATGCCACACTACACATGAAACGATCGACCACATAATATCAGGCTGTCCCCTTCTGTCCCAAACAGACTACCTCCACCGACACAATCAGGTAGCGTCGATCGTTCATCAACAGCTAGCACACAAACACTCACTTATTAAGAACACGGTCCCATACTACAAGTACACACCACAAAGCTTACTAGAGTCAACCTCACATAAGCTGTAGTGGGACCGTCCCATTCACACAGACAAAACTATACATCACAACAGACCTGTCATCACACTTGTTGATAAGGTGAACAAACAGACCTATCGCATTGATATTGCAGTGCCTATCAGCAAGAACATGCAGAAAACTCATGGTGACAAGATAAGTAAATACACAGACCTAGCTAACGAGCTCCAGAAGCAGTGGAGACAGGACCGAGTACGTGTTGTACCCATCATCCTGACCGCTACTGGTCTGGTGCCTCACACATTGCACCACAGCCTCAACACACTAGGACTTCATAAAAACACTTATGCACAACTCCAGAAGGCTGTGGTACTCAACACAACATGCATAGTTCGGAAATTTATGGACACAAGCACATATCCCTAACCATTCTTTCATACATTTTTTTTTTACACTTGGCAATATGTGCTTTGGTCCTGACCCGCCATATTGTCTTAGCTGGGGAAACCCATGGTTTGAAACTTTTTTTTCGATAATAATAATAGTAATAACAATTCTAATAATAATAATAATAATAACTGTTCTGGCCACTGGTCTGGTGCCTCACACACTGCACCACAGTCTCAGCATACTAGGACTTCATAAAAACACTTATGCACAACTTCAGAAGGCTGTGATACTCAACACAACATGCATAGTTAGAAAATTTTATGGACACAACCACACATCCCTAATCATTCTTGCAGCTTTTTTTTTTACACTTGACAATATGTGCTTTGGTCCTTGACCCGCCATATTGTCTTAGCTGGGGAAACTCATGGTTTGAAGCTTTTTCGATATAATAATAGTAATAAGAAAATAATAACATTTATTATTAATGATAATAATAGTAATTCGTATATTAATAATAGTGACGATTATAATTTTTTTTTTTATTCATTAATTATTTTAAATTACATTTCAGTCCCGTTAGAATAAGAATCCTATCAAACGGGTTCTGGATTAAGTAGTTTTACAAAGCTAGCATAATATTTTTTTTTTTTTTTTTTTTTTTTTTACATTTAAATTTGGTAAGATGTTTAGAATATATCTATTTAACCCTGTTATTATTATTATTATTATTATTATGTATGTGTATATGTGTAGATATATGACTTCAGTACAATATGCAGAAAGAGTAAATTAAAATAGATCTGATTTTAAAGGTATCAACGAAATTTTTTAATTTTAAAAAGCTAAAAATGTTATTTTTTTTTTAAAGATTAGAGGAGATAAAATAATAATAAAACAGAGTATAAATATATAAAATATTTACAGTTATGTGAATTAATCCTGAGGGCTATATTTGTAATTAAGTAAATCTTCTTCTGAGATAAGCGTGTTCTTCTTATCTTGATGATTCACTATCACCAACAATAACAAATGAATGGGAAATTAAACGTTCATTGTCATGAAACGCTTTAGTTTGTAAAACCCGTTTCGGTTTTCACAGAAATAAAAGCGCTTCAACAAAGAGTCGAACCATACGATATTAAGGCGTTATTATGAAGCGCTTTAATTAGTATTAACAGTTTCAGTTTTTTGGGTTGTTCTCTTTAAAATACAGAAATAAAAGCGCTGTATTAAAAAGACGGACGTTCACAAATACTAATGATTGTATTTAGTTTTGTTAATTTTTTATAGAAATGATTGAAAGTTATAACATTCAAGAATTATAAGGTAAAGATTTTAATAAGTTTCTTGCATTTGAATAACTTAAAATTAGTTGGAATCTATCATACGGCCTCAAGGTTTTGTTATAAAGCGCTTTAATTTGTAAAACCCGTTTCTGTTTGTTTGTTTGTTCTACCTTTTAAGTTACAGAAATAAAAGCGCTTGAATAAAAAGACGGACGTCAACAAAAAAAACAATGTTGTGTTTAGTTTTGTTAATATTTTATAGAAATTATTGAAAGATTATAAAAGCATTCAAGAATTATAAAGATTTGAATAAGTTAAACTGTTAATAGAAATAGTTAACAACTGGTTAAATTACACAGGTCTGTAACTAAAAAACTGTTTAGAAACCAATAGCTGATTCTAATCGATTTTTGGATGCTAATTTCAGGAAAAATAGTCATAAAATTCCATCACGTACCATTTTTTCACAAATTGAAAATTTTGGTTTTCGTAGCCACCAATCCATTGTGTTATAATCTACTAAGGATGGGGATGAGCATTTACTGTCATAAGTCATCATTACTGATGAAAACTGGAGATTTTTAGGGAAGTCTCTGGTGCGAAAAAAAAAAACAAACAAAATTCAAGTAATAAAATATTTACAAAAAACGTTTTGTTGGAATTAAAAATTTGTAAAATTAGTTGGAATCTATGGATACGACCTCAAGGCTTTGTTATTAAGCGCTTTAATTTGTAAAACCCGTTTCAGCTTGTTTGGTTGTTCTACCTTTTTAAGTTGCAGAAATAAAAGCGCTGGAATAAAAAGACAGACGTCAACAAAAAAACAATGTTGTGTTTAGTTTTGTTAATATTTTATAGAAATTATTGAAAGATTATAAAAGCATTCAAGAATTATAAAGAGTTTAATAAGTTAAACTGTTAACAGAAATAGTTAACAAATGGTAAATAATTCTTCATGCTAATCATTTTCTTGCATTTGAATAATGTAAGAGGATTTGGATTCTGTCGATGCGGTGTTAAAGCGTTGTTATGAAGCGCTTTAATTTGTAAAACCCCTTTCCTTTTTTATTTGGGTGTTCTTTAAGTTACAGAAATAAAGGCGCTTTCAAAGAGACGAACGTCCACCAAAACAAAGGTTTTGTTAATTTTTTATACACGTTATTTAAACTTTATAAAAACATTCCATAATTATAAAGTAAAGATTTCAGTAAGTTAAACTGTTAATTTTAACCACTCGTTAACTATTTGTAGTCCTAATGTGACTGTGGGCGAAATTAGTGCAAACGGACTCTGGGGTATTTCCCACATCATAAAAGAGAGATAGACGAGGCCTTTCGCGTCCTATTGTTCAAGAATCGTCTTCAGGTGTGGGTAGGAGGGCATATAAATAAGATCTCTTTTAGGATGTGGGAAATACACCAGAGTCTCGTTTGCGTTAACTATTTCTTTTATCATTCTAATCATTACTCTTGCATATGAATTATATAACTTTTTTAAGTCATAATAATTGGCTAAGGAATTATTATTCTTTAAAGAAATCATAATAAAAAAATACTACCTTTTTCTGAAAATAAAAAGCTTTATTTTAATCCCTCACTCCTTGTAATGATATTTTCAGTTTTAGATCAAATATCACTGCATTTTGAAAGGTATCTTGAAACACAATGAAATTTTTAAGCCAGTACAAAGAATTGGCAAAAAATAAACAAACACATATTACAAAGTGCCTGATGAGCTATAAAAGCCGTTTCTCAAGCCTCTTGCAGCCCTGGAGCCTCGAGTTTGAACTGATGCATTGCAATGTTCTTTTATGGAGGTCTGGATAATGATGCAACGTTGCAAAGTTTCGGATAGTAATAAACTACTTGTGATGAAAACCTCACGATAATTCAAAACTTTATACCGTCACACGAAAGATCTTCGTAGTCAGAGTTTGTTTATATTTCAATGGTCGATTCAATTCCGGAAGTAGGACATTCTTACTGCGATTCCAGATACATTTATGAATTTTCATTAAATAAATACATAATAAAATCTTCATTTAGTGAAGCACTCATAGTTTCAGTATAATACTGTTTTTAGATTTATACAATAAAGGAACATAAATGAAGAAATTTTCATTAATTAGTGATGTAATAACTTTTGTATATATACACTGTCTGGCCACTTTATTAGATACACCCCTGCCATAAACACAAATGCTATCTCACAACAACTCTTCAAGCCAGTGGGGGCAGTATCTTGGTGTGGGGGCTATTTTCCTGGCATATGTTGGGTCCATTGATACCTCTGGAGGCACGTCAGGATGCTAGAGCGTATCTGAAGATCGTAGCTGACCCAAGTGCAACCGTTCATGTAAACAGCTTATCCTCATGCAGATGTTACTTCCAGCAAGAAAATGCACCAGTGCACAAAGCCCGCATCACTGTGGAATGGTTTGAGGAACATGAATGACTTTTCCTTGCTGCAGTGGCCGCTCAGTCCCCGATCTCAGCCCGATTGAAAATTCGTGGGATGAGCTGGAACGCTCCAGGCCTACACCTCCACCAAATATTCAGGAACTGCGTGACACACTCATGTCTGCATGGTACAGAATACCTCAACAACGTTTTCAGCATCTTGTAGAATCCATGCCTCGACGAATTCAGGCTGTTTTGAGGGCTAAAGGAGGCCCAACACGCTACTAGGTAGGTAGACCTAATAAAGTGGCCTGACAGTGTATATACAAGCAAAAAGACCCGTTCTTCGTTAGGGTTGCAAAAAAACAATTCTCCTGATAAAGAAATTGCAATTACGAGATCACTTCAAAACTTATCCGGTTGGTACTAAAAAGAAAATAACTCAAAAGGTCTGATCTCATTACAAATCTATATCTATCCCGAAAACCCAGTAGAAGTATCCTTCAACAATGTTGTCCATCTATTCACCGCCCTCCCATAGTTCCAGATTATTTGAATTTTGTAACTCGAGATTCCTAGATATGAAATTAATATCTAGAACAGAGAGCATAAGACTTCCCACCCCGGCGCTATTATGCACAACAATATTTTAATTCCAATTGTTGCACAACAATATTTTAATTCCAATTGTTGCACAACAATATTTGTGTAGATAACATTGTCGTCACCAGAGGCATATGTGGCACTATTAAGCACAACAATAATTTATTTCCAATTGTTTAAATGCACCTTACTTAACCAAAGTGATTTTTTATTATCTGAATGGATTTTGTTCCAATTATTGCACAATAAAATTTGTATAGTTCTCATTGTCTCCACCAGGTGCACATTTGGCGGTATTTCACAGATTTCACGCCTTTTCTACACCTGGAGGGGGGATGTTTCGAGGTTCCAATGTAGCCCGTTTTTTCTGCAGTGTCCTAAAGAATAATTCTGCAAAGTTAGGTCCAGATAGATCAAAAGGCTAGGATTAGCACACAAACAACAAAAAAATTAAGAAATCCGTAACTTTCACCTTCCAACCCCTCATAAAGGGGGGGGGGGTTGTATTATCGAACCTTCGTAGCTTCGGCCAGGATAATACTAGAGAGCTCAAATTTTCAGGATAAGAAGCAGTTACTATACTAATGAAATACGCTAAGTTTTATTTATCGAGCTTTTATGCTTTGGATTTTATTAAGATCTGAAATACGTCGTATCCTCAATGCTTCGGCCTAAATAATACTAGAGAGCTCAAATTTTCAGGATAAGATGCAGTTAGCAGACTAATGAAATACGCTACGTTTCATTTATCTAGCTTTTATACTTTGGATTTTATTAATATCTAAAATACGTCGATTTCGTCCATGATTCACTGACTTACTCAAGATCATCAAAACCTCTAGGGTACTTCCTGAAGTCCTAGAAAGCTGAAATTTGGTATGCAGGCTAGGTTTAGCACACAAACAACAAAAAAATTAAGAAATCTGTAACTTTCACTTTTCAACCCCTCATAAAGAAGGTTCCGGTTCTTTATTATATAACAATTTCTGATAGGTATATCCCACCCAAAACATTTCATGTAAAATAAGTTGCCAAGACTCACATGCTCATAACGCTTTCACTGTTAAAAAATTATCAGATCTCATCTTACAAAAAGAAATGAAATCCCACCCAAAACATTTCATGTAAAATAAGTTGCCAAGACTCACATGCTCATAACGCTTTCACTGTTAAAAAGTTATCAGATCTCATGTAGAGCCAGGCCCCTCACTCTACAAGGCCTAACTCTGAAAACCCTACTATCTTGGTCAAAAAGTAGGGCCTTGGCATACTCCATATCCCTTACATAACTCCATGGGATTGTCTGTGTGACAGCCACGAAACGGCCAAGCCATACTTTTTGACCGAGATGTAGGGTTTTTAGAGTTAGGGCTTGTAGAGTTAGGACTTGTAGAGTGAGGGGCTTGGCTCTACATGAGATCTCACATCTTTTTAACAGTGAAAGCGTTATGAGCATGTGAGTCTTGGCAACTTATTTTACATGAAATGTTTTGGGTGGGATCTATATTACTAAAATATTTTATTTCTCTATCTGTCTGTCTGTGTGTCTGTCTGTCCGGCGCAATTTTCTGTGCGAATGGAAAATAGAAATAATTTTTACAATGAAATTTCCGCGAAGGGAATTGAACCTACAACCTTCTGATCCGAAGTCGGATGTGTTATCCATTAGGCCATAGGGACTACAACTCTTATCATATTGTTTTTTGACTTATAGCTCCGCAATTGTTGTGTTGTTGTTGTGCCCCAATGTTAGTGCAACAATGGAAACGGTTTTTCATTTTTTATTGTCACGAGGAAGTCGACAAATTCTAAATGAGCATTATTGAACTTCAAAATAACGCGTTAACTGCTTTCTTTGGAATCAAGTTTTGTTAGATTATCTTAAATTTTATTTTCTTCTTATTATTACTTTTAATAATTGAACTGTACCTTATTTATATATCTTTGTAAAAACAACTAAACTTATTGATTCACGTGTTTTTGAAATTTGTTTAAGCTTCCAACTATTTTGTTTTGTTGTACTTATTCCAGTTTTATTGTGCTTGAAATAGAGATGGCTTGAAAAGAGTCTTCAAAACTTCAAAATGTTGCTTTAA
>JAFIDM010084440.1:0-19224 GCA_023159025.1 Thereuonema tuberculata
GGGACGGACCGTTTGGTCCTTATTAGGACTCATCAGCCAGCCAAACTCCTCCGGTAACAACTCAGAAAGTGCACGAGATGTTAGTATCCCGGTTCTCGCACCCGAGAATGAGACCTCCCACCGAAGAAATCCCAACCAAAAATTAAACAACATATAAAATAAAAAAGTTCGGCTGATGAGTCCTAATAAGGACGAAACGGTCCGTCCCAGTCTCTTCCTGGTGACAACTCAAGGTGCGAATCCTTCCTTTAGCTTTGTGCCTGTGCTTGATATCTGTGATGGTTATCTTGATAGACAGTAAGTCTTAATGATTAAATACGAAGTTTTTGAATTGAGTTTAACGTGCAAAAATGAAATATTAACAATAGGTAAATACTTAGAATTAACAGCATTTCCAATCACGTATTAATTTCTCATCAACAGAATCTCAGCAGCTGTTTCGCTCTTCTTAGGAATCATCAGTTAAATATACCCAAAGAGGGATCGCTGCGTCTAAGCAAAGCGATATTTTCTATCTCAGCCTTATGTCACAATTTACTGCAGCAACCTTCTCTTCAATTGCAATAATGACTTTGATCAATGCAATTCGATTACTTACTAGAATTAAAATAACATTAAAAATAATAAAATCTTGAGGTAGCTCATTTCTGCAATCGCTTCAATTCGTGATTTCGTATCGTTTAAAGAAAATTGACATGGCTATATTTTCAAGAATGAATAGTCGTCCATTACGTCATTTACTTGACGAAACAAGATGGAGAATAATTGGACGATTTGAGGATATAGCATAGATGTCATCGAAAATATATAGAATGGGAACTAGCCACAGACCTCTCTGCAAACTTAGGACGAGCAGTGTCCCGTCAAACTGCATCCCGGAGGTTTCACGAGGGTCATCTTTATGCAAAAATACCAGTTGTTCATGTTCCTGTACGATTCACAGAAATATGATCTCGAATGAACTGTTTAAACTTTGTCAACGGAAATATCGATTTGTTTATTCAAATGAAATCCTACTAAACAGAATAACTTTTCCGATTTCATGTCTTACGTACATTTTACTATATAGTTAATAGTATCATCTATATATTTTCTTAGATTAATATATTCTTAGTATAATTGCTTTCCTTTTTCTTTCTTTTCTGGAGATGATAGAGTACCTAGGAAAATGTTATGGAACTTTTAAGCTTTCCATAACTTTTCCCACACTTATTTCGAACTTAAGCGCTAATTTACAACATTCGAAAATACTTTTTATCAATGAAATTAGCCAAGTTAAGCGCTAATTTACAACATTCGGATGTTCGTGTCTGACCAAGGAACTTCAAGAAATTTGCATATCCCTTACGCTTTTCAAGATTTAAATTGATGAATATGTAAGAAACTGGAAGAAAAATGCAGTAGAATGGGACGTCAATTAGAAGGCAATCATTTATCTCACATTTATTTTAGCTGATGAGGTTATCGTGACTCAAGATAAGGAGAAAGGTGATTTGATGAATATAAAAAAAATGAACCATGTTTAAAGAATAGTAGAGATTGAATAAAAATAGCTAGCTATTGTTGCCTTAGGAAGGCCATGAAGTCTAGGAAGGCCTGAGACAAAGAAGGAATTCGAACCTAGAACTAGGTGTATTAGCCTGGTTACTAACAACCATATTAAATATAGGACCACTAACTGAATGTAACGGTAATTTGAATTTAATAGAATTTAATAGAACTTGTATTGTTGGATGCAGAAAGAAATGATCCAATGAAGAAATTCAGAAAGAAAGGCAACCTGTCTTGGTATTTTATGGATAGGCACCAATATATATTTTAAATAAATTATAGAAAGAAAAGAAAATATTTTTTTCCTAATGTGAAAAGTTCCCATTAATTTCATTTTGATAAGAATACATATTGAATTCAAGCAATCAAGGAAATTCTTAATAAACTATTCAAGATCAAAGACCAAGGTCAAATAAAAGCCTTTTTTCAGAAAGGATAAAGAATCAAGTATAAAGAAAATGAAGGGAAGTTGGGAATCTCCCAACAACATTTTATAGAAGAATTATTGAGAAAACATCAGTTGAATGAGTGTGAAAGTTCAAACACACCTAAAAGTATTGAAGGTAAAGAAGATAAGAAAACAGTGAAAGCTTAAGAAAGAATGAGCATTTTGCATACAGAAGTCTGATAGGAAGTTTAAGATACAGTATTTTAATGTAGGTGTCTTTTTTCAAAGTACTGGGAACAGTCTTAGAGTTCAAAAATTTTTTTTTAAAAAACTATAACAATAATTCTCATTTAAAACAATAATTATATTATAAAGGCGTACAAGTTTCTGCTCATTAACGAGGCATCAACAGTGTGTGAGTCCTTGCTATTAACCACGGCTTCTTATGTGAAAAACCCTCAAGAAACTAACCAACTGGATAACCAATTTACAAACACCGAGAGGAATGAGGAGAAGCTTGGCATATGATAAACTGAAAATAGGTTTGTTTTTTCTGAACCATATTGATAAATGCTTCTGACCGACACACAATCGTTTACACATTCAGCCGATGTTGCAATTAATATGGATTCTTTGCTTTTACGTGTTAGATGCGCTTGTTCTATTGTCAGAATTTTTGGATTATGGATATTAAAAATATGAGTTGTCTTTTTTATATGCTGGACTGTATTATTTGTCAAATACTTCTTCAAGATAGCAGTTGCATGTTCCGCCATGCGTTCTTGCAGGGATCTACGGGTCTGCCCAAAGTAAAACTGATGTAATTTTTCATTCTTATTTAAAATGAAACTTATATCAAATCTTAAGGTATCTTATTTGGATTTTAAAACAAAAACACCTCTTTTCTATTCTTGTTAAGTCGATATGTTATGTTGATGGCAGGGAAGCGAAGCACTGCGATCGCAGATCTATTGTACTAACCCACATATGTAATGACAGATGGAGAGAAAGGCTGAGAAAGTACATTCGAAGAAATGCAGTGGAAATGGTAATTTCTCTGTTTTAAACTAACAAAATTTTGGAAATTCTCTGATTTAGCTTTCATGATAGAGAATGATTTGTTCCGATACACTTCCATGCACAAAGATTTGATGAACAAAGTAGTTTTTCTTCCTTTTAGATACATCATTAAAAATACAAGCAACTCTTAATTTGACATCGGATTTATTCAAAGCTTTGGAATTACATTTAAGCAGTTATTTTATTTTAAATAATTTTATAATCAATGTAAAAAATTCTCTTTAAAAACGTGATCGGCAGAAAGAAAAAAGGAAATCAAAGAAAATAAAGAAAATTAGAAAAAAAAGCAACTTTTGTTTTAATCCTAAGTAACGTTCGATCATAGAAGAGCATCAAAAAAAATAAATATAAAAACTTAAATATAAATAATATAATAAATTTCTCATCAACTGCTACTAAGAATTATTTTAAATTCCGGAAATTTTTCGAAGGATACTTGTTTTCGTTAATTATAATATGAATATCACTTAACTCACAACTTCTTCTAATTAGTAATGAGTTAAGTTTCCTGTTTTGCAGCGATTATAATGTTCAGATGAACTAAAAAATTATTATTTCCAAAGGAAAAATGAGTTCGCTAATGCACTAATTTCTTGCGATACAGTAGCGGCAGACATTTCAGAAACAAAGTGACCTTTCTTCCATTTACATACGTCCTGAAAATTCATGTCAGCACCAGTTACAATAAAAGTTACTTACCACGTCAGATTTCATTTTACGCAATTAGTTGCTTTAGGGTCATTCCATATCAAATCAACCAATGGTTTGAACCTTGACCCCTCAGAAATTGATGATTTTTTGCACACTGATAATATCTATAGAGAGTATAAAAAATGCAAATTTTCAGATTTTTTGGGCTAACAGTTTTTGAGTTATTGAATTTCAAAAACAAAAAAATGCTTGATTTTGGCCGTGTTTTGAATTTTTCAAAACACTGTAACTCAAGAACCGTTCAACCTACAGAGCTGAAATTGGTGTCATTTTGTTCAGTTTTTGATGGCCTTTAATTTGATATACAACAAAAGTATCTTAATTGCAAATTAAATTTTTTTTAAATTTTCAAAAACTGGTTTTTAAAAAATCTCAAAAAGACCCCTTTTGATTTTTTTTAAAAAAATATATGTTATTTGTATTGTTAATACCTATTTTTGTGCCAAATTTCATAATGGGACAGCTAGGAGATCATAATGAAATAAAATTTGAAGTGTCATAGTCCATGAAAAACATGAGAATGCGACTAGCAACCACAGTAAGTTCTTATCGTTCGTTGCGTGTCGAACTTTAAATCAAATATAGTTGATGAAAGACAATCGTTCTGAGTATATCTATAGTTTGTGTATGATCAGTAAATCTACATGGTTTCATCTATGTAATATAATTAAATTAAATAAATCAAACAAATTATATAAATAAATTTTAAATTAATAATAATAGTTTTTTTTTTTATGATGATTCTAAATACAAAAGTTACAGTCCCGTTACGAATGACAAATTCCTATCAACAGGTTCTGAATATAGGTATACTACAAATGTTTAATTAATTTTGAATACATTGTTAAAAAATATCAAATGACTATGTATTGTTTTTTTCAAGTGATTTTCGTCAAGTAGACCGCTAGGTGATAATTTTCTGAAATTTTTAATTAGACATTAACATAATTTAAAAGTTAAAATAATTTTCTGATTTAACTCTATATAGAATTATTACATATGTATATTAAAGTCATCTATGTTTAGCTTATTTTTGTACAGTACAGTAAGAATTAGTAACAATAAATATTAAGGACATTTGAAGTAAATTGAACAAAATACTTAGATGAGATATTACAAACAGGATTTACAATTACAAAGAAAGCAATTGAAACAAAAGAAATTCATAATAATAATAATAATAATAATGACAGCATATATTTAGTTTATAGCCATGGAGGTTCCACTGCTCTTCTTATACCAAGTCACCTCCGTTATGAGACCTGCGATGTTCATTCTGACTACTCTCAACTGATGATCGCCTAATAAGCGTGAAACAGGCTTGTCTTGAGATATCAGATGAACATTGGTCTCAAATTTTAATATGTCAACATTTAGAATGTTAATAGGAAAAAAAATCAAATTAATGAAAAAAATAACTCGATACAATTGGTTAAAAATCTTTCAAATCAATAAATTGAAGAATAATTTTGGTGTAAGATTGGAAAACAATATAAAATATAAATTATTCAGTCAAAGTAATTGGGAAAAATATAATTCTGAAACAGTAAAAAGTATTAAAAATGTTAGAACTATATTAACCGCTGATGTGATTGATGAGAATATTCCTCTAAATTCAAGCTGTTGTTGTTATTACTATTATTATTAATTTGAAATTTATTTTTATAATTTGATAATATAATTGTAAATTATATTTTGATTTAGTTAATTTAATTATATTACATAGATGAAACCATGTAGGTTTGCTGATCATACACAAACTATAGATATACTCAGAACGAATGTCTTTCATCAACTATATTTGATTTAAAGTTCGACATGCAACGAACGATAAGAACTTAATGTGGTTGCTAGTCGAATTCTCATGTTTTTCATGGACTATGACACTTCTTATTTTATTTCTATATGATCCCCTGGCTGTCCCATTATGAAATTTGGCACAAAAATAGGTATTAACAATACAAATAACAAATATTTTTTTTAAAAAAATCAAAAGGGGTGTTTTTGAGATTTTTTAAAAACCAGTTTTTGAAAATTTTTTAAAAATTTAATTTGAAATTAAGATACTTTTGAAGGTGAGATATTTAACGTGTCGGATACTATATTAACGGGAAGCCAACTAAATCGACACTTCTGGATAAACCCCTATCAAAAGGATTAAAAAAAAAAAAATCTAAAAATATTTAATAAATTTAAAAAAATCCCATCATGACGTTTCGAGACTGTATGGGCAGTTCTCTTCTTCAACTTAAAAAATAAAACTTTTTCAACGAATCCCTGACAGGGAGGACGTGTTTTAGGGTAGGGGTTAATTTGGTTTTTAATTTTTAATTTTTATTTTTTAAGTTGAAGAATAAAAATGCCCATAGAGTCTCGAAACGTCATGATGGGATTTTTTAAATTTATTAAATATTTTTAGATTTTTTTTTTTTCTATCCTTTTATAGGGGTTTATCCAGAAGTGTCGATTTAGTTGGCTTCCCGTTGATTAAGATACTTTTGTTGTATATCAAATTAAAGGCCATTAAAAACTGAACAAAATGACACCAATTTCAGCTCTGTAGCTTGAACGGTTCTTGAGTTACAGTGTTTTGAAAATTTCAAAACACGGCCAAAATCAAGCATTTTTTAGTTTTTGAAATTCAATAACTCAAAAACTGTTAGCCCAAAAAATCTGAAAATTTGCATTTTTTATACTATCTATAGATATTATCAGTGTGCAAAAAATCATCAATTTCTGAGGGGTCAAGGTCCAAAATTATTATTTTTTTGGTTGATTTCACATGGAATGACCCTTTAATACAATCGAATTTCAATTATGAAAATAAAAATACTGATTAAAAATGACATCGATAAAAGCAAAAAATACAATAAATAAAAGACAGAAAACTCAAAAACATTTGTTTCAAGCGATTTACGTAAGCTTCGAACTTAGGGCATTTAAATGCTTAAATCTAAAAATTCAATGAATTTTAATAAACTTCTAATAAACTGCTTTTTAAGATTTCTTTTTAAATTAGGTAATATTAGATGTATATTTTATAAATAAAAAAAAAAAAAAACACTTTTCAAACAGACTAAATTACTAAACACAGACATAGAGACGTGAATGAAATAAAACGAACTATTTATTCATAAGAAATGTTCAGATTTTCCGCAAAAAGACATTTAGAATTGTGATAACCTTTATGGTTTTTAATACATAACTATTTTTATTAATATTTATAAATTTGTAGACGTCTCTAGTTCAGAGCTCTATGGACTTTAAAGTTTGACCTAATAATTAGAGATGATGATTTTTTTTTAAATTACCATTGGAATTCAGGTATTTGGCCACAAAATTGGGACTATTTTCAGAATCCCGAATAACCTGTTAGCAGGTCAGAATGATGGTTGTATTTTAATGTCCAAAGAATGCAAACACACAGGGTGGGCATAAAATAACATGAGGTTTTCAGAGTTTTCAGAGAGGAATATATTGGACGAATCATAAGAACATTCGATTGACATACAGAATGGAACATGCGGTTTCGATTTATAACAAGGTAGGGAAAGCGATTGGTAAACCAATCACAATGCTTCACAACGTCTTCTAATCATTTTTTAAAAAAAAAAAAATGCCCGGGTTCGTAGATTAATCATCTTTTTTTTAGGCCAACAACAAGGGGCGAAATATGATACCTATAACTGAGGTAGCATTGTTCAGGGTACACCATTGGAGCAGCACCAAGTGACACCCACAGGAACAGACAGAAGCAGAAATAAAAGAAGAAAGACACATCCACGCCGTGACCGCGATTCGAACCTCGGTACCGGCACACTCGCCTCAACGGCTATAACCGTCGTCTAGACCGCTCGGTCACGATGGCACGGCTGTTCTGCTCATTGATATAGCTTTCATCTCCTTGTGTTTATTTCCAATAAACGCAATAATTGCGTCTTTTGACAATTACAACAATCACTTACTTTCTGAGAAAAACCGATTCGATTATCCAATGAAATCTTAAAAAAAAAAAACATTTATTCTCCCTATTTCAAAGTTATATACCATTTACCTTATATAATGGTCAACAGCGAAAAATTGAATATCGATTTTCTATCATCTATATAGTTTCGTAGGTTAATACACTGTTAGTCTTATTTTTCTTTCTTATTTGAAATGAAACTATTATCAAACATTAAGGTTTTTTATTTGAATTTCAATATAAAAACACCTGTTTTCTATTCTTGTTAAGTCAATCAGTTTTGTGGGTGGCATGGAAGCGAAGCACTGCGACCGCAGATCTGTTGTACTATCCCACAGCAGTAATAACAGATGGAGAGAAAGGCTGAGAAAGTATATTCGAACGAAAAGGCTGAATTCCATCGGTCAGTTCTTAATTTAAAAAAATCATCATCTCTAATGCTTTATAAAATGGTAAGAATTAAGAACTTTATTCAAAAATCATTGAATTTTTAGATTTAAGCATTTGGATGCTTGAAGTTCAAAGCTGACGTAAATCGTTCGAAGATTCATTTTTCTTTGTTTATGAGTTTTTCTTTGTTTATGAGTTTTTCTTTGTTTATGTTTATTTGTATATTTTGCTTTTCCCCGATCATATTTTTTACATCAGTATTTTGACATCGTTTACTAAAATCCTATTCTTTTAAATAAACTAATTGCTTACAAGGAAAACTAAACCTTTGAATAATTCTGATTCAAACTAAACCTTTGAATAATTTTGATTCAAACTAAGGGGGGGGGGAATATGATTTTTCAGAACGTATCTAAAAGGAATGAAGGTCACTCTCTTTCTGAAATATCTGAAGGTAATGTATCGGACGAGAAGACTGTGCAACAGTAAGAGAATACTCTGGTAAATAAAAAAGTAAAAAATTATGTATCTACGGTCATATTTACCCCGATAATGAAACAAATCTTATCTTGTAAATAATTATGAAAAATCAATTTGATACTAAGCCTGAAAAAAAACAAAAGAATTGATTTCAAAGAAAAAATAACTTTTCCTGATGAAATGGATCGTCTTAATTCGTAAAGCAAGGAACTGATTCCTGTAACGGACTGGAATAAGTATTTCATCATAGTGTGACATTTATTAGTTATTAAGGAGAAGTCCAAAATATGCCTGAAGGCCAGAGAGTCCTAAAAATAGGCTTAAAGTATGAGAATTTTTCAAAGTAAACAACATAAAACCGCTGTTGGAATTGACAAAACGTCAATCTTAGTGCGCATGTGCGGGAAGAAGATGAATCCGGATTTCCTGGAGACGTTGCTGTGTATTGTTAAGTAACCAAGTTTTTTGTACGCTTATCGTGTGAATACAAGTAGGTTTTTTTCTTACCTTTCGTTTGTCGTAATTACTGCTTAAATACACTTATCACAACAACAGGTTATGGACCAGACAACGCTTCCACTGCGCCTAAACTATCTAGAAGGAAATTACCAAATACTTTTGGAAAAAGTGATAAGGCTTTAAGCCTAACTTTCGGAACTGACGGGCAAGTGCAAACGAAATGATGCATAGAATTATAGAACCGTTAACGAAAGACAACTTTGATATTTGGAAGATAAAAGTTCAAGCCTTACTTATCAAAAATGAATCGTGGACATACGTAAATGGTAGTAGAATTAAGCCAAAACTTTTAGAAGGAGATTCTAATTCTCAAAGAGCAATCGAAGACTGGATAATAGCTGATGAAAAAGCGAGAGCAGATTTAATCCTGACGATTAGTTCGGCAGAACTGAAACAAATAAAAGGAAGTAAGGAAAACCTGTGTGTTCGCGGACAATGCCAACCGCCAATATCAATAGTGACCATAATTGTCCACCAATATTGCCGCAGATTGGTACGTGTTCGCCCAGCATTAGACAAAAATGGAATTCCATGTTGTCTTCTAAAATAAATCTTAAAATTTCCGATTCGTTATTTAAGTATGTAGTGCAAAATACACTGTTAATTAGAACCTTAATATTCTTATTCAGGTTTTCTAAACATAAATATTATTACGTAGATATTTTTAATTATCAATAAGAATAATTTATCAGTAAACATTTCAAGATTTTAAATTTTATTAATTTATAATTGCCTTTGAATAATCGCTGGAAAATACTGGAACTAACAGCTATTAAGGTAAGTTTAGACAATTTAAAGTAATTTTTAGCAGAGAGCTGCAGAGACAATCCTGACAATTTGTTCAAGAAATTTTTGCACTTGATAAAAGAATGAGAAAATACTAAAATTAAATCTCTTTTCTTTTGTGAGTGAGGATTTTTTTAAAAAAATAAATTTACATAAATGGCTGATTCATGTTCAACTACTGTATGCTCAACTATTAGCTTACACAATATTAGAGAAATACAAAAAAAGATCCTATTATCGAATTAGGGTGACGATAAGTTATAATTATGATTTGGAGCCCGACGTTTCAAAATCATTCAATAATTCTGACTTATTTAAGACTGTGATTACAAGCACAAAATTAAGCATACATCTCAGCAATAAGGATTTTGTGCCCGTGTAAAATCGACTGTTACATCAACACTAGCAATTGGTTGTCAGGGATTGGTTGGTTTCAAGACAGTTTGGGTTATATGAATAGTGGCTGAATGGTTATCCTGAATATATCTTATCTCTAATGTTTACATCAATGCTTTATATTACCAATAGAAAGAAATATTTATTAGTATCGAGAATAGATAAAATTCAAAAAGGTCACAGTTTCATTGTATTGAAATTAACCTTATAGGCCTGTCACTCAGCTTCAAAAATCAGGGCTTTAATTAAATAAGAGAGAAAAATAAAAGAAGCAGTCAGCACCGCTTCAAATAAAACGAGACAAAACAAACTAAATGAGAAGATAGTTCCATGACTATAACTTAAAGAAACAGTCCATTAAATAAGAGTTGAAGTAGGCAAACAGGAATGTTTTTTTAGGTTGCATAAATAAGTCAACAATAAATTAATGAAAAAAGAATTTATAATATTGAATTTGTCGAAGTAGAAATAATAAACTAAAACTATATAAAATCAGCTTCAGAAAATATAGAGTAATTTAAATAATTACTGCTTATTATTAAAAAATAAAAAATAAAAATAAAACTAAAGTACGCTTTGCTTTCCATCGGAGTATGCATCCTTGAGAGTTCATTTTGAGGAATGTGGGTGCAGATAGAGACTAAAATAATCATTTCAAGTAAGGATCATTGAAGGAGGATAATAGTTTATAATTCAACTTAATGTTTATGTAACTTAACTGATGCCCTTAACCTTTGAACTTTGTATTTAGAATTATATTAGACGATTCTGACTTGAATAATAAATAAAATATAATATGCCTGGTGATTCAAAAGTAACTCAAAATTTGAAAATGTAATATTGACTGAAATATTGATTTTTCACTGAGTTTGTGAACCCCCCCCCTGCATTAGTCAAAAATTACAGTCTGCTGTGGCTTCACCGTTGAATTTATTATTGATCCATTTTAATTTGAGGAAGTCAGGGGGTCTGAACTTCAATCGGTTACTGTCACGGGTCAACGATAGGCTGCACTATTAAGGAGCATCATTATTCCACACTTGCAAGAGCGGCAAGCACTGCATACAGTCATATTCAAGCAAGATGGAGCACCTCCGAACATTGCTATTCCTGTCAAGCGACTGCTACACTCAACTTTCGAGGAGAAACTCGCCCTCAGTCCGTCCTTTTCGCATGAGTAGCCACCAAGATCTTCCTATCTCACATCTTGCGACTTTAGGTTGTGAGGTTACTTGAAGTCAAAGATGTACTGCGGTCGGCCAACGTCACTGGGCACGTTGAAGGATCCGGTATCATGTTCTGCAATAACAACAGATATGCTGTTGAATGCGGTGAACAGTGTCGTGCCACTTCTGACGGCTTTGCTCCTAAATGAGGGGTTCCGCATTGAAGATTTGTAAGTCCGAATTCCGTTTGAACTATTCTACCCCACCAGACGAATGACGCAACAAATTGTGGCGGCATCTGGTAGTCGAAAATGTAACTATTTGGCTAAAAGGTTTCATTGTTTTGACACAAAATCCCGCTTCAGTCCGAGCATTTCTGTGAAAACCGCGTCTTTCTACTATCAATATTCCACAAATTATTGCATTTTCAAATTTTTAGGATCACCCAGTATATTCTTATTTAAAAGTAATTCTGATATAAGCTTTACTGTTCTTCTTTGTCGCTGAAGAAATTCGCCTAACACTACTTTTATGCTAACGAACATTATCCTTTGAGTTCCGTGATAACTCTGGTGCTGAGAAGAATGTATGAAAGCAATATTACCTTTAATCTTGCTTCGAACTTCTCGGAATATACCCAGGAATTAAAATAACCTTTATAAATCGCCGTCAACGTCCGTTCCAAAATTACGATCTTGAGTACGTCTATTCTGAATGAATTTTCGTCTTCTTTTCAATATTGTTTTCACACTTCGCTTATGAATATCGCTCGCTTATGAATTTCCCCATGAATACATGTAGTTGGCTTTATATTTCATGTAGCACACGGTGACTTTACTTTCAGCTTTTGAGATGGCGGACAACGCCCCCTCTCTTTTTTTTTTTTGCTTTGTCTCCAAATCTCTTAATTTACCAAAATCACTTGTTTACATCTTGACTATTTCCATTTTTATTGTTATAGCACATTCTTTGCGCTTTGAAATATTATCTCGGATCTGTAAGGTAAGCCAAAATAACATTTCACATTGCTTCCTTATTATCCTCAATTATAAAAAAGCGTCATCTCGTATTTTAAATAAAACAATGTAGTCCAATGAAGGATTTCGAAGGTCATTTTTTGAGGGACAGGAGGAGTGGAAACGAAACTAAATAAGTAAGTTGGACCTTAAATAATTAAGTTAGTATCAAATTTTGTGTAAATCAGTATAAATACGTTATACATAATGCTCATCAAGCAAACAAACAAATGAACAATCAGACAGATAGACAGATAGACAAATGGACAAATTAAAAAGAAAAATATTTAAGTGAAATGGTAAGAGATCATATGCTCAGTTCACAAATACCATTTTGTGATGAACAACTGCTAAATCACTTTTCGACAGCAGATTTAGTGACGTTCTGTAAGTAATGATTTTGTATTCCAAAGCATTTCTATACATGAAACATTTATCTCCAGTGAGTGGATTGTGAAATCATTTACGAGCTACCTTTGTTCCTAACTCAGAACCCTTAAGTCATTTATTGTAAAATTAAAACTACAGAAGAATTGGTGAGTTTAGGGTCATTGCTAATGACAATATTAGAGTAAGGAAATGATTACTATATTACAAAGCTGTTTTGTGTTTGAGACCAGAACATAAACATTTACATCATATGAAAATAAAGCTTTTTTCAGAGATATTTCCGACCGTCAAAGCAATTAATTTCTTGTGATCTGTTAAGTATGTGACTGAAATTTATTGTGATGGAGAAGCAGTGCTACTTATTCTTGAAACGAAAGACTTTGTTATTTGAGGTTTGTGATTATTAAAGATTATGAATTTACTACAACAAAAAAAAGATAAATATACTTCATTATCGCAACATTATTAATACTGTATGTTTTCTAATATACAGGGTGATTTTAATTAATAACAAACTTACAGCATGCTGTAAAAAAAGAACTACTGCTCAGAATGACCCGAAATTTGAACTGAATATACTCGAAGAAAGGGGAAATGGTATGGCATAAGAAATAAATATTCCAAATGTTAGCAGTAGATGGTGCTTTAAGCGTCATAACGTAAATGGGTTCGGCTACATGTGAAATTTGAATCGCAATATGACGGCTATGGCGTGATTTGCACGTTACAGCAACTGTACTGTTCAATGTTAATGACTGTATCGGGTTTTTACTGAAGAAATGACTTCCAAGTCATTCAACAGTTGTGGCTGATTAAAGTGTTAGTTTAAGTGTTAGGATGGGAGAAATCGGTTTTTCATTGTCCTGAGGCCAGAAACCGTATAAAAAGCAAGAATGAAATCGGTTGTTAATTATCGCGAGACTTTCGCAAGACATGTTCAATATGATGTCCACCGTTTTCTGCCACAAGTTGAAACCAAAAAACAGCATGTTACACAACAGATCGGAGTGTCTCATGGGTCACGTTGCGGAATGCCTGCCATTAATTCAGCGATGTTTGCAATCGGACCACTAAGCACAACATTTTTCAGATAACCTCACAGCCAGAAGTCACAAGAATTAAGATCAGGTGATCTTTTCGGCCAGGATTTGGAAAATAACGGCTGATAATTCTATCATTTCCGAAATGCCTCTTGAGCAGCTGCTTCATTGGCTTTGCAAAGTGCGGAGGAGCGCCATCTTGCATAAAAATGATGCTATCCACACATGCACGCTGTTGAAGTATTGGAATGACGTGGTTGCGCAAAACACTCAAAGCGTTTACCATTGACGGTACAGGTAACAGGACCCGCACGACCCATCTCCTCGGAAAAAAAATGATTCTACGATTAGCGCTGGTGTCAACCAGCACCACACAGTTACCTTTGCAGAATGAAGATGTACTCGTTCATGTGGGAACGGATTTTCCGTTGCCCATATTCTGCAATTGTGAGTATTGACATGTCCTTGGAGATGAAAATTGGCTTCGTCTGACCACAAAATGTTTCATGGCCATTCATTGTACACTTCAATGCGAGCAAGAAACCATGCGAGCAAACCTTTCTCTTTATGGCAGGTCAGCAGGAAGCAATTTGAACACGGGTAATTTTGTATGGATAGCAATGGAGGATGTTATGTACATTTTTATGCACTGTGCTCACAAGCATGTCCAAAGTTCGGAAAATTCCTGTGCACTGCACGTTTGCACACCACCCCTCGTTTATTCCTGGAATTCTGTGACCACATATGTCGAAGCAATTGGTTTCCTCCCTCTGCCAGATTTGACTTCAAAAGAACCTGTCTCTTCGAATTTCTTCATTATTTTCTCCAGACCCTTGGCAGATATCGGACCCAAGCCTTTTTTTCATACCCTTTACTGTCCGGAACTTCTTCAGAGCTACTGGCGCACAGTCACCGTTCTTGTAAAAAAGCTTCACAAGCAGAGCGTGATCCTTCATTGAGAGAGCCATGGCGAGCTTCTCAGAAGCAATATGAGGAAAGCGCCATGTACCTGCGTTTTATAACAAATGCAAAGTGTCGTGCGCTTGACACGTCTTGTATTTTGCATATTATGACGCTTAAACCACCATCCATTGATAACATTTGGAAAAAGGTTTTTCCTATGCCATACCATTTCCCGTTTCTTCGAGTATATTCAGTTCAAATTTCAGGTCATTCTGAGCAGTGGTTCTTTTTTTACAGCATGTTGATTTAATTATAATCACACTGTATGTTAAGGTTTTTAAATATTTAAGTTTTACACCATAATATCTTAAGATCCCTGTGGGCAGTGAGCCCTGGGACAAATCTAACCTACCTTAATTCATGATCATCTAACCAACTCTTAGACCAAAACCTAATCGTTGTATCGTTGTTTAAATTAAATTATTAAATTTAAATTAAATAAAAGATGCTAAACAGCATACATTCACTATCTGCTTGTGAAAGAATTAATTGAGAGTAAGGTAGACTCAATTTGAATGATATACAATGCAAAATGTAAAACTTAAAAAAGAAAAGAAAACAACAGTGATCGTCTTTCTACATATGCTTATCTATAGTCTATTAAAAATACCTCTGAAAATGAAAACATCTGAAATTTAACCTTAACCCTAAAAAAAATTAATAATATTGCTACTGTTGTTATTGTGGTTTTTGTTGCTGGGAATAAGGAGGTGAGATATATTAACGATAGAATGTTTCACATGAGAAGGACTGCAATTCGAAAGCTTTTCAAAGTATTTTCTTTAATAGTAGAAGATTTAGGAGAAGTTATCTACTAAAAAAATATGGGAACTTTACATATAAAATAGTTATAAAGCATCAGAGAAAAGTCGTCAAGTTAGCAAAATTGGAAGAACACTCAAATTACCTACAGGAATGTGTCTTAGAAGATCAAACACCAAAACCGTTACAAATACGAAACCCAGTATTAATTGAAACAAGGAATACGAAGATAATAAGGAAAGAAGCGGAGAAAGACCTTTTGGAAGGAATTGAAAAATATATTAAAAAGCTTTTACGGGAAGAAGAGATATTGAACAGCAAAATCAAAAGAAGAATGGACTACTGTGATTACGAAAAGGAAATGTTTTGGAATCACCAAAAATATATAGGGACAAAAAGAAAAGCTAGGCAAGTAAAATGGAAGAAAATCAAATAGAACATCAATAGAAGGATAGATGAAAGAGAAACTAATTACATAGTAAACCTGAATAATAGAAGATTTCGTACTAAAGGGATTAATTTGCTTAATAAAGGTTTCGAGTTTGTATTAGAAAAAGATGAGAAAATTGATCTGAAAACTTTAGCTAAACTATATGAAATATGGGAACATTTAGAAAGTACAGAAAGAGAAAATTTTACAAATAAAATTGAAAAATACAGGATAGACACAGGAATAATAACAAAAAATATAAAAAAGAAGAAATTGAAATTCTGCAAAATATTGGAAAGGACAAAAACATATATATTTCAAAGTCAGATAAGAGCAACCAAATGGTAGTTATGAATCGTAATGAATATTTATTTAGCAAAGTTAGATGAAATTGTCAAGGATAAGGAACATTACAAGGAATTAAAAAAGGACCCTACATATACTTTGTATCACAAAGTAAAAACATTGATAACAGATATGAAAGAAAGTGGATCAATAAATCCAAAACAGGCAGAAGAAATTACGAAATATTCTTGCAGAACACCCACAATGGAAGGAAGAGTAAAGACCCATAAATCTGATAATCCAGTAAGATCAATAATAAACGCCTATGGTTCTCCTGTACATAATTTGGCCAAATTCATCAACAACATTGTAAGAAACTGCAAACTTCCAAAAGAGTAATTAATAGTAAAAAACTCAATAGACTTGATTCAAAAAATATCACATCTATTTAATAATAATAAGAAATTTCATATGTATTCCCTGGATATAAATGACATGTATACCAACATTCCTGTGGATGAGACATTGTCCATAGTAGAAAGTATGGCATTTAAGAATAAAGAATGGCTCATGAAACAAAAATTGGATAAAAATGAATTGATTAATTAATGAATTTTGAATTAATCATAAAGATCGCATATTTCAAACTTAGTGATAAAATATATCAACAGGTAAAAGGATTCCCAATTGCATCTCCATTTATTCTTGAATTTTTGGGAGTGCAAATTACTGGAAAAGACGAAATATAAATTTGAATATTACAGATACGCGGACGATATCTTAATAATCTGGTACGGGACCGATAGACAATCTGACAAGTTTTTCTCAGAAACTAACAAGATTACTGATAAAATCAAGTTTAAAGTAGAAAAGGAAGTGGACAATAGTCTAAATTTTTTGGATATATGTTTAACTAGAAATGAGAATAAGATAATTATGAAACATTATGAAAAAAGATACAAAAGTGAACACATACTAAATTATGAATCAGGACATGGTATAAACATAAAAAGAAACATAATTGAAAACTATATACAAAGGATTGACATCAACACTCGTAGTGAAGATGAATTCAATAGAGAAATTATGAATATGAAAAGGATCCTTAGTAAAAATGGTTACAAGGAGAAATTCGTAAATAAAACTATAAAGAAATACCACACATTCAAAATTAAAGAGTTAACAACAAATAACAACAGAAGATATTTCTTACCATACTTAAACAAAAATAGTCTGACTTTAAAAGAAATTTGCAAAAGTTTTGGTTTCAATGTTGGATTTGAATATAACAACAAACTGAAAAACATTTTATGTTGCAAATTGAATAAAAGTGTCAAAAAACATGAAATGGGAATAATTTACAAAATAGAATGCAAGAATTGCGATTTATTCTATCTGGGCGAGAGTAAAAGAACAGTTAAGGAGCAAATGACGGAACATGGTTGCAGCATTAGGAACAAGTACATTGAAAAATCAGAAGTGGCAGAACACTGTGTGAACAGAAATCATTGTATTAACAATGAAATAAAAAAAATATTTATTGAAAGAGACACCAAGATAAGAAAATAATAGAAAGTATGTGTATCCGGAACACAAAAAGAAAAAATATGAATAGGAATGATGGTTTTGAAATAGAGAAATATTTCATAAGATTAGCTAAAAGTTTTGTAGATAAAATGTGCACAAAATGTAATAATAAGGTTACAATCACAGAAATAAATTGTTAAGCCGTATCATATATTATGTTAAAGAAAACAAGGATTTTAAGTAAATGGTATGTTATAATCAAGGAACTAAATTGTTAAGCCGTATCATATATTACGTTAAAGAAAACAAAGATTGTAACTAAATGGTAATGTTTTCAAATATTGTTAATATTTTCTCGAGAAGTTTAATGTAATTTGGAGTATTGTTCTTCAACTTATTGTAATTTTAGGCTTGAAAAAGAAAAGACGTAATCTTTTCGAAAATCTGCTTTTTCGTATTAAATGTAATCTTAAATGTAGTAATAAATTTGGTGTGATATTAGAAAGTATGGAGACAATTTGATAACTGCCGAAGAACAACAAAGAAAACCGATAGCATACATTGAATTAAGGTCAAAGAATCTTTTTCTACTTTAAACTATGGCGATGTCAATAGTCTGTAATATTCGACTGCGCTTAAACGATTAAACAACAAAAAGGAGGCCAACATCTGCCAGTTTTAAAAAAAAGAAATAAGAAAGCCTGATGACGATAATCAAAACCTAATATGATTGGTTTACGATTTGATTCCATTGCTGTTTAATGTGAGGTTTGCTTATTTCAGAACATGATACATATGAATGTGTCACTTGACGAAGCGAGAGAAACCGATCGTCATTTTTATTCTAAATAACTTTATTTTTAACCTTTCATATGTGTGGTGGCTTTAAAGAATCCATGTAATACAAAGAACACACGTTAAAAGTATAGCATAAGAAAGACTTACTAAAAAGTAATAATATTATTTATTTCGATTACAATTTACATAGAGTCCTTTACAGAAGTGAAAACTTTCAAACAATAGTTGTTTAAATAATAAGTATAATTTACAATTATTTTAATAATGCGAATAGTTATTGATTGGTGTTGCTAGTATTGGTGCAACATTCGATATTACTTCTCTGAAACTGGACTAGAATAACACAGTAGTTGAAGACTGTGCTTAAATTCTGAGATAAAAATTACTGAGATAAAAAAATTGAGATAAAAGTATCACTTTTTAATAATTACTTTGTTACATTTCTAAACTTATTTTAGTTTCTTAGATATTATTTTAGATTTTTTTAGCTTGGTTATAAGAAATATTAAGAAAAAAATAACAGCATTTTATCTTCATTATTTAAATTTACTATTAGAACACTTTATAGTAATTATAAGAAGT
>JAFIDM010084441.1:0-19224 GCA_023159025.1 Thereuonema tuberculata
CACAATTATCAATCCAGATAAAGTTTAGTAAATAAATTCTCCATATATTTAAATATGAATATGGTATCCAGGACTCATTGTAGCCACGTACTCAGAGTTGTCCAGGTGCAAAATGGGTTTAGACATACTAAATGAGTTCAATACGAGCATCCTTGAAATTACAATTGACCGTTTGAACTAAAAATAGCTTCAATAAATGAAATCCGCCTTCAACCAATACTAGTGTCCCAGTTAACAAGGTAAGCGTTTGTGTAGCAAATTGTAATGGGTTCTTTGTGCTTACTAGAAAGCTGGGAATTGATTTATTCAAAAATGCTCTTGAACACTATCAGTCCCTAAAAATTGACGAATTTCCTGATTCTCCACTATTTTCTTCAACGTTTGGTTTCCCGTGATAAAACAGACGACATACAAACTATTTTGCGAAATGTAATCACAACACAAACAATAGTTCAAGAGAGTAGTACCATATACATATGACTTCCTTTCAGAAACCAAGTGACCTTCAAATTAAATTTTTTCTTTATATGAAATTTAAATAAAAACAATTTTCAACAGAAATTTTTAGAAAATGTTTAAACTATCAAAACGTATTTGTTTGTTTTATAATTGCATTAACAATTCTAACTTAATTCCTTAAATTAAGCGAAAGCGCGATACAAAAATGAAAATTAAAAATTTATGCAAAATATCGGATGTTATAAAATGAGGAAGAAAATACAAAGAAAGTTTTCTGTGCTCTTTCACAGAACGATTAACAAACTTCATTTTAAGCTAAAAGAAATTATCAGAAGGTTTTTTTGGTTTCAAACGATTTCTGGTTTAGGGGTGGGTGGGAGAAAAATGATGGCAATTAGTCAAAATTTCGTGTATAATTACTGAATCAATTATTTTGACTTTGAATGAATTAGTTGTTGCAAAAATGATTAATAAGCAGTAAAATAGCTGCGAAACATGTAGTTCTAGAGATAATTCAATAACCCTTTTTTATATATTTTCTATATTATAATCTACAGTAGTATCTCTTCTAACTTCTATGTAGGTGTTTGATAGATTGAAATTGATTTTTTTTTTATCAAAAAATATTTCTTTGATTTCTTCTATTTACTTTGTCATACATACTGGTATTTTTTTATGTTTAAAAATTCTGTAATAATTCATTATTTTGCAATGATTTAGTAAAACCTCAAGTATTTTCAAGATAAAATTATTTTATTGTTATCATGAAATAATTTTAGAATCTTCATCATCAGTTCTTTTTAAGTATTTATGTTTTCTTTAAGTAGTCCAGAATGATTCTATTTTTCAGATTAAATCTGAAAATAAGTAAAAAAAAAGTTTTATTGTGTTATTTTATTAAAACAGTAAAATAAAATAAAATCTATTTCTTCAACATAAATCATATTATAAATCCTGAATATTAATTTAAAAACAAAAACATAATTTTGTAATAGTAAATAAAAAAATACAATAATAATACACTATATATACTCATGGACAAAAAAATTAGCGCACCAAGAAATAATTGCGGGATCGTAACGAAACTTTAAATGAAGGTACATGTCGGGGAGATATGCAAATGATTAGAAATGCAGCGTGATTGCACATTACGTATAGCCGGTAGAGGGCGTTGAACATCGTACTCTGTTGAGTATAAAACAGGTAACCAAAGCTTGTTTGAGTGTGCTGAATCATTTACAAAGGAAGAGCTGAGGTAGACATGCCATTACGCCGTGTTCGAAGACAGTATACGCAGTTGTCGCAGTTGGAGAGAGGGAGAATCGTCGGGATGATGGAAGCTGGGTGGTCAGCTAGGCGAGTAGCTCGTCAATTAGGCCGCTCTGATTGTGTTGTGAGGAGGTATTGGGACCAGTGGACCCGAGAGATGTCATGTACACGAAGACCAGGCTCAGGACGCCCTCGACAGACCAGTCGTCGAGAAGACCGCCACATAGTCAGAAATGCACGCGTACAGCCAGCTGCTTCATCGGCCGCCATCCAGGCACAGGTAGCACCTTCACTAGGGGCCGCTGTGTCTTCTCGAACCATACGAAGGCGCCTGGCTGAAGGACAGTTGGTATCGCGGCGCCTATTACGTGTGCTGCCCTTGACGCCCACCCATCGACGCCTCCGTTTGGAGTTTTGCCACGCACGAGGAAACTGGACTGCAGCGGAATGGAACCAGGTCGTCTTTAGCAACGAATCCAGATTCAATCTCGGCAGTGATGACAATCGTGTTCATGTGTGGAGAGCCCGTGGTGAACGCTTCAATCCTGCCTTTGCTGTACAGCGACACACCGCTTCCACAGCTGGTATGATGGTATGGGGTGCCATTGCCTACAATACACGGTCACCCCTAGTATTGTTCCGTGGCACCATGACAGCCCAGCGGTATGTTCATGAAATCCTGCAACCACATGTGTTGCCACTCATGCAACGGCTCCCAGGAGCCATTTTTCAACAAGACAATGCTCGACCTCATACGGCAAGGGTGTCACAAGACTGTCTCCGCACTGCTACTACCCTTCCTTGGCCTGCCCGATCCCCAGATTTGTCTCCAATCGAGCATATCTGGGATCATTTGGGACGACGAGTTGGGCATCCCACGAGTTTGAACGAACTAGAGGCAAGGTTACAGCAAATATGGAACGAAATGTCTCAAGACATCATACAGAAGTTGAATGACTCAATTCCCGATCGTATCACATCGTGCATTCGCGCTAGAGGAGGTCCAACGGAGTATTAACTCCTCCGTTCTTTTGCCTTTTTCTCTGAAATAAATTATCCTTTTTCTTTGATTTTCTAATCATTTACTTATATCAAAGTAGTCATTACGTATGTAAATTTTCGTTTCATTTTGACGACTCCTTCTTGGTGCGCTAATTTTTTTGTCCATGAGTGTATATAAAAATGAATGTATCTTTCTTTCTTTCTTTGTCCTTTATACACTCCTAGGCCCTTCGACCTATCTGGACCAAACTTTGCAGAATAACTCTTTAGGATCCTGCGGAAAAGATTTGCGTTGAAAATGAGAACTACAGAAATATTGTGTAAAGTGAAAAATTCGCTCTCCTATGGGGGGCAGTTACACAACACTTGACCTTATATTTAGGTCGCCTTCTCGGGCTCCCAAATCAATTCCAAAAAGGAAAAAATTCGCTTTCCTATCGGGGACAGGGACACCATACTTGGATGGGGGGGATGGCGATACAAGGGCCTAATTGTCCCATCCCCGACCGACACCGGGACCTAATATTTAGGGCCCCTTCTCGGGCCCCCCAAGTCAATTGCAGTAAAGGGAAAAATTCGTTCTCCAATGGGGGGGGGGCGCAGGTACACCACACTTGGGTGGGAGGAACGCAACACAAAGGCTGAAGTGTCTCACCCCGAACGACAGTGGGACCTTATATTTAAGGCCCCTTCTCAGGCCCCCCAAGTCAATTGCAAATAAGGAAAAATTCGCTCTCCTATGGGGGGAACAGACACCACACTTGGGGGGGGGAGGATGGTGACACAAGGGCCTATGTGTCACACCCCCGATCGACACTCGCCCCCCAATTCAATTGCAAAGAGGGAAAAATTCGCTCTCGTAGTGTCAATAATATTGAAAAAACAGAATAGTGAAAAAGAAAATAGGAATATATAGAACTGTAACAATCCCTTATAAGATTCAAAAGTTCCGGATGAAGAATAAATACAGACAAAGTATAAACAAGAAGTATTTAATTAAACATCATTAAATTTGTGTTTTTTTAATTATTTAATTATTTAATTAAAAATTTAATTAAACTGTAAAAATTGATTAAAAAAAAAAGAAAAAAAAACCACAAATGATGTTCCAGCATCCCAAAAAGGAAACAAATATCCAAAAATTCAATGTTACGAAAATCCAAAAAACAAATAAGAAAACAACGTTAAGAAAATTCATATATATGTCCCAATTAAACAAAAAAAGAGGAAGAAGACTTCGCGCCAGGCGGCCACTACCGAGCGACTGAAAAAAATCATGTTATAAAAGGTGTATCTGTAATAAGAAAAAGAACAATAAAAAAAGAAGTATACAATTAAACAAAAATTTAAATTTATTTTAAAAAACACATAAGTTAAAAGGAACCTAACCCCCTGATAAAATGTAAAAATTGATTAAAAAAAAAGTGAGGGGGGAATGAAGTTCCAACTGCAAAATTAGGTATAAAAATAAGAAAAATAAAAGAGGAGAAAAAAAAGTGAGAAACAACACAATTCTAAGCATTCATTGAGGAAAACAGGCCGGATCATTAATCCAAAAAAAAATAAATAAATAAAATATTAAGGCAGGACACACATCCAAAAATAATGAAATTTAGCAGGGGGATGCGTACGGCAGACCACACCCGCCATGGACCGACCGTCGAAGACCCTATCGGCCCACGAGCAGTCAAGTTCGTGGTCCACCCGCAGCATTGCTCCCCGAACCCGAAAAGTCACACTTCAAGTTATAGATTCCACAAACATCAAAAAAAAAAAAAAGAAGAATAATAAAATAAAAAAAAGGGGGGGGGGGCTGGATTTTATAATTGAAGCGTGTTTTTAGCAAATCCTTCATATAATTCAGCAATTCATTTTGGCAAGGGAATGATACGCCATTTAAGAACAGAATCTTGATAAAGATCGCCCTGGCGTGTTGCCTCTGAGGATGCTCACAGTCCCAAAGGATGTGGTGAACATCCTCGTCGGCACACGAAGAGCAGCGCTCGCAACCAGGTCCATCCCGCTTGCCGAATCTGAATAAATAACTTTTAAAATCCCCATGGCCCGTTATAATCTGATTAATGAAGAAATCGACAAGAATTGTATCGTATCTCACTTTATTGATAAAGATATGAAGCAAGGGGATTCTTGGAGGAAACATCCCAGTTTTCCTGCCACAAGGTTAGAATCTCGGATCGCCTAATTTTTTTAGAGTGGCTGCGTGGTAAGCGTGCTTGAATCGTGGTAGATTCCAGAGAGCTGGCTTTCTTGGCCTCTTCATCAGCTTTCTCGTTACCTTCAATGCCAATGTGTGCTTTCACCCAGACGAGTTGGTCCAGGTCTCGACCTTTAGCCGCTTCTGATCAGCGGGATGTACCCATTTGTCAATTGATATTTCTGGGAGTAATCCGAGCTACTCACACGTTGGAAATGGGTGGCCAAGAGCCGAGCCTGGATCCACAGTGGTCGAACCCCGCTGAGTATATGGAGGGCGTCATTCGAGACTGTCCTATATGTCCTGCAAATTGCCAGTAAGAAGGGTTTCGTAATTGTGAGCATAAGTATCCTAATTCTAATTTTATGGGCATCCTCACCCCAGATTTCTGCTCCATGTAGGATTTTAGTTTTAATGATGGTGTTGAAGATTAACTTTCTAATTCTTGGGTTAATACCTCCATTTTTCGGAGCTAGAGCTAGAAATTTGTTTGCATTGCTTGTCACCGATTGTATCGTATATGATCCGTCCAAGTAAGTCCAGCGTTTAATGTTGTACCGATAAACTTAAAGTGGTCCGAGAATGATATGTTTACTATGTTCGTTTTAAGAATAGGACGACGTTGGACTTTGTGGTGTGCAACAATGCAACAGTCTTTTCAGCGTTTATAACGAGCTTATTTTTAGTTGCCCAGTATCCAATAACAGATTGGAGGATTTCCCAATATCTTACAATCTTGTTAACAGATGGAGCAGAAATCACAGCTGCTGTGTCATCGGCAAAGGCTTGGACGTAAAGGCCATCCTCATGATTCTGTTCTAAAAAAATCTGTTGTAAGGAGGAAAAGAGGTCCTCCCTGACGAAATGCCACAGAGTAGGTCCGAGATTACTACCCTGTGGACATCCCTTTGAACAGAAGGTGGACGCTGATCCTAATTGGACCCAGAGGTCTCTTAAAAAAGAGGAGATAAGGCACTAAAGGTCGGAGAATCACCCCCTCCTCCTTAACACACTCAAAATCACGGGATGCCATGCGTTGTTGAAAGCGTTGACAATGTCGAGAGAGACAACAACCGCGTTCCCTTCGAGAACGAAGAACATTCACAAGAGTCAGGACGGCCTCCCCAGAGCTGCGGCCCCTCCTGAAACAAAAGTGGTTATTAGAAAAATGATTGTTCTTTTCAAGGAACTACACCAGTCTGTTATTGCAGAAGCTGTCCAAGACCTTACCGAAATGTGCACACTTGTTGAAAGAAAAGCTTTCAGGCTTTCTGTGATTCGAACCTTGGATTACTTCAGCTGAAACAGATGGATGCGCTCCAATCATACTAGTGTCCCTGTTCACAAGGTAAGCGTTAAAAACTATAAAAGTATTTGCCCGATATATTAATTAAAAAATATATACGATTGAAATTTAAAAAAAATATAAATTAGTTTTTAAATGTATTCTTGCACTGCAGGGAAAACAAATGGTTTAACTTGTAATGTTGTAATATTTTGAATTATCTGAAATTCATTATACTATTCATCATCTTAGTGACTGAAATAATCCTCATCTCAGAGAATAATCAAATAATTACAGAGTTACACATATTTAGAAAGGAGAATTGGAATCACAGGAAAACCAGAATTGACTGAAGAGACCTATTGTAGCCTTGAGCCGAACAGGGAATAAAAGAAAAATCACCGGTGTCCTTTTATATCTTCCCTATCAATCAAGCTTCAGTTTCGTAATTTTCGATCACTTGCAGCTAAATGAAATTAGATAGAAAATATATTTTATAAATACAGTAACGGCGATGCATGAAGATAAGATTGTTCATAGTTCCTAAATTTCAAATATTATTAAAGAAAAACAAATATGAAAGATTTGTGGGTTTATTTGCTGCAATTTTAAGTTTTTGACTCTCTTGCTTCTCAATATTTCTTATATTACTAATCTCACACAAAATCTTTTAATGCTTTTGGATCTAACTGTAGACTTAATAATAGAATAATCACAAAATAAGATTCGATTGTCATACACAGGAAACAAATTGTTCTCTTCCGATTCAAAAGTATTCGTGTCTGTTCCTTTGATTTCTTTCATTACTTATCACATGTAATTTTAACCTTAAAACTTTAAAAATTTAACTTTAAAATATGTTTAGTTATTTTTGAAACAATGGCTTTGAATTATTTACTTTTACTAAAACATTTGAAACATTAAAGGAAAGTTTTGATAATTTTCTCTGATAAAAATCACGTCATGGATTCTGAAAATATTAAAACATTGGTTTATCATCAAATATTGAGATAATTATTCATTTTATCAATAAATTAAAATTGTAGTTATGTGTAGTAGATTAATCTACAACCTTCTTTTAAGCTAAACACCAATTAATAACGTTATCATTGGATAAAGACGATTTAAGTTTCAAACAAAGTACAACAAATTTTAATAAATATCATAAAATTTATTAACTATTAGAAATATAATTTTAATCAACGAATACATGAGCTTTATTTAGAGAAAATAAAAGTGAGTGTATTGTAAAAATTAGTTAATAGTTTTGAAATTCTTTGGAGAAAAACAAAAAACAAAGTAAAGGAAAAGTTTGGAAAAAATTATAATATTTACGAATCAGAATTTAATTGTTAAAAATTGATTATTGCATTTCTGTTACTTATAATTTGAAAATATATTTAAAGTCATAATATTAACAAGAAATTAATAATGTTTTTTAAAGTAAAATTTTAAAGAGTTATGAAATTATTAATAAACCTTAATTTACTATTATTTTATTAAATAGTTTTTGCAAAGAATATGGAATATCAAGAAATATTTTGTTCATGGCCTATATTCAAATAAATAACTAAAAAATGTGTATTGGTTAATATTGGTTAAGATTATTGAATTAAAGGAATGCATTTTTTTTTTTAATTTTAATTTTTTTTAATTTTTAATTTTAAATCTCACGGATGTTTCTAAAGCAAAATAGATTTGAATTGAGTAGTGGATTATTCCATATATTAGGCATTTGAATAGGTTTTAGTCGATTTTGTCGGAAATATATAAAAATTATTTTTTTTAAATATTATAGTTTTCTAAAATCAACCCACAGAAAAAAAAAAAATTAAATGAAAAAAAAAAAAAAAAATTTTTGTTAGTGTGTGTTTATTTTTTTTTGAAAGTACCGTAGAGTAAAGTTGCCTCATATGGGGAGGTTTTAGGCTTCTGAAAAACGCCTTATAACCCCGGTTTGCTGTCTGGACACATATCCCACAACGCTTCATAACAGTTTCTGTTAGCTCACTTGTAGGTGGCCTGAATGTTATAGGTGCAATGTTGTCTCAGTTGGTTAGAGCGACGTGCTAATAACAAGAAGGTCATGGGTTCGATCCCCTCATCAACCAGATTTTTTCAATCAGAATTAGGAATTTAGTGTATTAACAAGGTTTGAGTTAAGAATGACGATTATTCCACATAAGTAGGAGTGGGTTAGATAGCGTGGGGTCGCAAACAGACTCGGGCGAGCATTTTCTAAACCACCCCGGCGCAGTCTATTCTAAAGTAAAAGTGACTCAGAAGCCGTTGCGAAGCACTGTGATTGGTTTAATAATCACTATCCCTACTTTGTTTTTAGTAGCTAGTAGATTCATCCTAAATAGAGAAATGTTTCTAAATTTTGCGTCTATAGTTTTTAAATATATATTAGATGTTATTGTGATGTATTTCCATCCATCTTTACCATTCGTTTTTTATATATTGACAAATTAACAGAAAAACATCAGATCTCCACATATTTGGATGTCCCTAATATGGTGAGGTAAGTGTTCTGACTATGGGGTAATGTTTTATAATGGTTATGAATATTTCTTTTTTTTGGTTAATGGTTTTTTATTCTCTTTTATTTGAAAATTTGTAGCATGCAATACAATAACATCATTTTAGACAAGTTATAAATTAAAGATAAATATTTCATAATTATAATTTTTATTAGCGCCATAAATTTTTTAATTAGCCCCATATTAGCAACAGGTTATCTTCCCATAATAGGCACATAGCATTTCATACAAAAATGTTATTATTCTTTTAACACACGTCACGAAAGATAGAGAAACTACGACAACAAAAGCATTCGAAATTGTTATTTTAAAAATGTAAGTCATAAAATACAATTGCTTACCTTTCAAAAGAAACGATGCAACATAATAGATTCTGAACAGCTGTTTTAAAACATCCACTCGCTATACATCGATGGCGTCTGGTTCTTCATGTATAAGTGGAAATGACATAACTGTACTAGTCACAACATTCCCCTATAGAGTACACCTCTTGCTTGGTAAGATATTAGACCTCCCCATATTCGGAACCCTCCCCATATTAAGCAACTTTCCTTTACTGTTGTCGAAATTTTTTATTGTTTCGATCATCTGATGTTGTTGAACATTAATTGATAAATTTATGTTAATAGTTTGTTTATGAAGTAGTTTTACAATGTATTGTGAAATTTTTCTACTGCTTTATCTATTTCATCCAACAAAATAGGATGAAAACAGGAAAATATCAATTGTTTTACAAACATCGTTAAATATAAATACCTTCACAAACATTCATATTTTTATACGACCATCTCTTCATCTAAGAAAACTAATATTATCAAACTCCAAACTTCATCAAAAGAAACTTCGTTATTTCGTCTTTTATTTAGAAGACTTTATCAAGATCTCTCTTTTTAAAAAACTTATCAAAATCTCTTTTTCACATGTTTATTCGCCAATCTTAATTTGTTTTGATTGTTAAATTTGTTTTTTAATTATTAATTTCACATTGATTGTTAAATTTGATTTTTAATTGGTAAATGCACGTTATAAGGTCTCGTTAAAGAGATTTTGATATGATCTTGTTTTGTTAGGTTAAGAAAAAAAAGGTTTTTCTCCTTCCTTTACATTTATTTTTTCCTGATTTAAGTTTTTAAAAAGAGAGATAAAGTCTTCGAAATAAAAGACGAAATATCGAAGTTTCATTTAATGAAGTTTGGAGTTTGATTATTTGTTTTTTTAGATTCATAAAGTATTAATTATCAAGAGAAACAACGAATTATATTAGCTACCGTTAACCATAACACATTGACTTTAGTCTCGGATCACCCAAAAGGCGTTTGGTTTTTTTTGCCACCAGATGTCATAACCGAGCTCTGAGCTTCGGAATAGAATAAATAAAATTTGTAGTTCTTTAAAGTGAAATTTATACATATATACAGTATATTAGTTACACTCGAAGCTTTCCATCCTATTGTGAAGATTGAGTTTGCAGGCTTTCGGGGGGGGGGTTCCAGGACGGATAAAGGCTAAAATAATCATCTCATATTCTATGTCCATATAAATTCATCCTTCATCTTCTATTGAATAAGTAAATATATAATTACTTCTCTAACTTAAAATCTCGATTGAAAATGAGAAATAATGATCCTTAAATCCTTTTTTCTTTTTGATGAATTTTATTTAATCCTCATTTCTAAATAATTTTCAATTTTATTGTTTTTCTCTTTTTTTCTTAAACTGATTTGCAGTTTTCGAATATTGTAATTAGAAATTCAGAAAAAAATTAGTAGTTTTTTAAAGATTTTTATTTTTAGGAGGAGGAAGGATTGTCGAATTCTCTAAAAAGAAATATTCTAATTTCTTAGCAATATCCGAGACAGAGAGAGTGAATTTTAATTAACAAATATTTTAATAAGCTTTAGAGGAACCGTATCTTTCACTGTTCGGTAAGATTTTACAGTTTACGAAGCATAATAAGTTCGAAGAAAATAACTAATAGCGATTGGAACCATTGTCTTCTTAATTTTAAGGATTTTTAGCTTGTATACCCACCATTCATTTTTCGCTAAGTAACAGGTCGATCAGAAAATCGCAATTAGAATTTAAAAAGATGAGTTTGTCGTAATAATAGCGGTTCTTGAGATATCAGATAGAAGGCTGTACAGGTCCGTGCCACATGATCTGTATGATACATGTCATTGGTGGTGTGTGCTATCATTTCATTATGTAAACCCTGGTTTTATGAAAGATGATCTTAACTTCATGACAATACCCGACCATACAGAACATGCAGAACTTTGCGACATTCAGTTCGGATTTGGCTCTCATTGATTACATCTCTTCCCTGCCTGAAAAGAGCACATGGCAAGTCTACGCTTCACATGTAATGAAGAAGTCCAACATTATGCAATGAAGAAATGGCTACAACATTTGAGCCCTGACTTCTATATAATATGGCTGGAATCAACAGTCCGATCAAGCATGTGTCCAACATCAAACGTGTCTGTGCCACTTAAGACCACCATCTAATCTTCTTTTAATAAAGGTTTGCTTTTAAGATATACGAGCGTTTCGAATTTTTTTTTTTTTTTTTATCAACTCTCATTAACAAAAACTATCTGTAGTGCAGTATGTAAATCGCCATGTTTGAATTTGGAACTACTTATTTAAGAATTTTTATTATTAATGTGCGATGGACAAAATTATCCAAATACATTTTCTTTTTAAAATTTATTATTTACAGAAAACTCAGGGAGAAATATTAGCGACAGTCTTTGGAAAGTGAAGGTCATCCAATCAGTCAGTTTATATACGTTAATATTTCTGAATCGCTGGATGGATCTTCTTAAAACATGGTATGCAAATTTATGGACGACAGATGATCAATGTTTTACATTTGTAATATTTTCAAAGTGAGTTGAAATCGAGAAATCGCAGCAAGAAAGTTAACATACCGAAAACCTCACAAACCCAAGCATTGTAAAATAAAAGTGGATTACTGATGATGTCTCAAAAACGAATTCTAATCATTTAAGCAAATCCATCTGTAAAAATTTATCAGATAATGAGATTTTGAAGTCTGAAGTTAAAACCATAATTCATGGTCTATCTTTAAGACGGATATTTTTTTTTCTTTTGAGAAAATTTTTGAGTTAACCTTGGCTGAGGTGATCTCTCAAGCAGATACATTTATTATTAAAATGATTTTTTCTTGTTAAATCTATGTTCTTTAAAGAAATTAAAAAAAAAAACTTAAAAGTTTAAGTTCGTGACTCAAGTAAATACAGGCAACTGGAAATCTTTTATTTCTTTTTTTGTATATTCTAATTCACCTAAAATTCTGAACATTGAAATGCAACCTTGCAGCATCTGGGATTTATATTTTGTTGTTTTTAATTTTCAAAATATTCTGCAATTAATTGAATTCAAAGTCAAAAACAGTCCCTTTTTTGGGTGTTAACGAGGTTTTACTCGGTATTTTCAACTAAAAAAAAAATTGACAAAAACCTGAAATGATAAAAAATTTTTCTTGTAAAAGATAATTTCTTGTATTTAAAATATTTATTATTAGTGGAAACAGTTTACAGTTTTTCAAAAAATTAAAATAGTGTTGTTTCAAAATCTGGTGAGAACAACTTACTTTTTTAAAAATTAACTTCGCATTATGCAAAGATTTTATAAACAAAATAAAAGAAAAGAATATATTTCTGATGAACAGTTTTTTATTCTCTATCAAAAAAAGAATATACATATAAAACAAGAAATAAATGGGGAAGGATATTTCCATTTTGTACCTTATACAATAAGGATAGGAAATTATTTTTTTTTTGATCATTCTGAGTTCAGGTTATTCTCTCTCATTTAAACATTTTCCAAGCATCAGTAATGAAATTAGTAATCATACAGGTGAATTACCCTTACAGAAGTAGCTTATTAATTTACATTTCTCAAAAACTGGAGTATAAACTAGAGTAAGTAAAATCACAAAGGCCATAACTGAATTACTGCGTCCTAAAGTTAAAGTTTGACAAGTTTCCAGAAAGTTCGTTTTTGTTTATTTCTTCAAAACGAGTATATGTGCGTAACTATCAGTTCTAGAAACAAATTTTAAAACTATATTGCAAGAAATTGTATTGCATTGCGTAGAGCTCTTTTGTAGCTAAAATGCACCAAACAGAAATTATAAGCGAAAATCTAAAGAAAGTACCATTTTTTTTTGTTTTTTTTTAAGATGGCGGCGGCGCGGAGAGAGGGGGGAATTGTCATTTTGCATTTTAAACACTTACTAACCATCCTAGACAACATTTCAAAAAATTAGAAATACCGGACCTTTTGTAAGGTACAACACCTCTATTCGTTCGACTATTATCACAATTATCAATGCAGATAAAGTTTAGTAAATAAATTCTTCAAATATTTATATACAAAAATTGGTATCCTGGACCCAATGTAGCGAATTCCTCAGAGTTGTCCAGGTGCAAAATGCGTCTGAACATACTGAATGAGTTCAATACGAGCATCTTTGAAATTACAATTGACGGTTTGAATTAAAACTAGCTTGAATAAATGATATCTGCGCTCCAACCAACACTAGTGTCCTTGTTAATAAGGTAAGTGTTTGAGTAGCAAATTGTAAGGGGTCGCGTTGCTTTGAGTTTACTAGAAAGCTGTGAATTGATTTATTCATAAATGCTCTTCAACACTATCAGTCTCTAGAAATTGACGAATTTTCTGAATCTCCACTACTTTCTGCACCGTTTGGTATCCCGTGATCACTTTGCGAAATGTAATCAGAACACAAACAACACTTCAAGAGAGTAGTTTCTAGATCTTTCGTTACTTTTATCAAATATTGCGTTTTTCTTTTCATTGTGTTAGACTGAATTAAAAAATTTGATTATTAAATAAAAGAATATGTTATTGTTTCCTTATCATTACCATGAACATATGATGACCTTTCTGAAACCAAGTGACCTACAACTTACATTTTTTCTTTATATAAAATTTAAATAAAAACAATTTTCATCTGAAATTTCTGGAAAATGTTTAAACTATCAAAAAATATTTGTTTCTTTTTTAATTACATTAAAAATTCAAATTTTAATTCCATAAATTCAGCGAAAGCGCGATACAAAAAATGAAAATTAAAAATTTTGTAAAATATCAGATGTTAAGAAATGAGGAAGAAAATAAAAAGAAAGTTTCTGTGCTCTTTCACAGAACGATTAACAAACTTCATTTTAGGCTAAAAGAAATTATCAGAAGATTTTTTGGTTCAGACTATTTCTGGTTTAGGGGGGAGGGGGGAAAAATGATGGCAATTAGTCAAAATTTCGTGTATCATTACTGAATCGATTATTTTGACTTTGAATAAACTACAGGTTACTTTTTGCGATAATGACTATGCAGTAAAAGAGCTGCGAAACATGTATTTCTTGAGATAATTCAATATTTTTTAATAAACCTGTTTTTCTATATTTTCTATCTTATAATCTGTAGTAGTATCTCTTCTAACTTCTATGTAGGTGTTTGATAGATTGAAATTGATTTTGTTTTTATCAAAAAACATTTCTTTGATTTCTTCTATTTACTTTGTCACACTTACTGGTATTTTTTACGTGTCAAAATTCTGTAATAATTCATTCTTTTGTAATGATTTAGTAAACCTCCAGTATTTTCAAGATAAAAATATTTGAATGGTACCATGAAATAATTTTAGAATCTTCATCATCAGTTCTTTTTAAGTATTTATGTTTTGTTTAAATAGTCCAGAATGATTCTATTTTTCAGATTAAATTTGAAAAATAAGTAAAAAAATAAGTTTTATTGTGTTATTTCATTATAAAAGTAAAGTAAAATAAGATCCATTTCCCCAACATAAATCATACAGTAATTCCTGAATATTTAATTAAAGTCAAAAACAAATGAGAAGGCGCATGCGTCACCTGAGGCTGACGTGCAGTAGTCTAGTTCCGCCAAACATCACATCAAAAGTCCAGAAACTTAAGTATTTCTTTCATATATTTCTACTTTATAGTTTAACTAAATTCACAGATAACAAAAATGAGTAGTTACGCTAAATTCACAATAAAATGTAACGAATGCAACAAGTTAATGAAAAAGGCAGAATTGCGCTGTATGTCATGCGGTGTGGAACAGCACGACAAATGTGAAATTAATGAAGAAGGGATAGAGATATCCACTCCTAATCGAAGAAGCCAATGGAAATGCGCAATGTGCAGAAACATAACTGTAAGAGACAGAAAAGAGAAATCAAAAACAGATATAGAAATACAGGAGAAAATCAGAAACATAAAAACACTGGAGCCAACACCCGTGTTGGAAAGAATGGAACAGCCCATAAATTCAATAGAACAGGAATTGGCACATACCATATTAAAGGAACTACAGGAAATCAAAGAATCCATGCAATTCCTTGATAAAAAATATGAGGAAATAGTAGAAAAGTTAAATTCAATTAACAAAAATCAAAAGCTACTGGAGGAAAAACAAAAAAAATTGGAGAATGAAAATAAACTCCTCAAAGATTCAATGATGAATTTAGAGGGAAATATAAATAAAATGCAAATGCAAATGCGTAAAAACAACATAGAAATATCAGGAGTTGAAGAGAAGGAAAATGAGAACCTACCTGAAACATTAGCAAAACTTGCAGAAATTTTAAAAGTTGAAAAGACAATGGGAAAATTTGAAGTCGCACACAGATTTGGAAGAGTCCAACAGCGGAAACACAGACCTATAATAATGAAATTCGAAAGTAGGAAAGATAGAGATGACTGGCTGAAATCATATAAAGAAAGAAAATATGTAACAAATGATGAACTATTCGACAACAAGAATAATACAAGAATATATGTAAACGAGAACTTAACAAGAGCAATGAAGAATCTGTTTTGGAAGACAAAACAGGAGGCAAAAACGAAAGGGTTCAAGTTCATATGGATCAAAAACCAGGAAATATTAATAAGGAAAAACGAATCGTCTAAAGTCATAAAAATCACAAATGAAGAAGAATTAAAATTAATATAAATTAAAATTGACAGAAAAATAAATGGATAAAAACAAAACAAAGGTTAGAATTAGGAAATGTCGAAATTATAGATACAATTGAAAACTGGAATCCAAACGGAAATTTAACAAATATAATATTCTAAAAGATAAGAAGTTTGAGATCTAATTTCACGTACTTAATGGCAAATATTAATAAAAAAATAAAATACATCGATATTATAATATTGGTCGAAGTAAACATAAAGGAAGAGGAAAACTTTTTATATAATTTAACTGGATTCAACAGACAATGCAAATTGAGAAATAGCTCCAGAGGTGGGGGAATAATAATATGATACCGCGAAAAATATAATGTTCATACTATAAGTGAAGAAACTATAACTCATGAAAACTTAATATGCAATTTTAATAAAAACTCTCAACTATCGAGTGAATTAATAATATATATAATATATAAACCTCCACACACAAATAAGAACATATTTACAAAAGAAATAAAGGATGATATAAACAAAATACAAAAAAATGGAAAAAAAAATTTAATGTGTATTGGAGATACAAACATAAACATAGAGGAAAAAATTAACAATAAAATTAGTTTAAAATACGGAAATATGTTATACAACATTGGCTTTATGAATCACATACACAAAACAACAAGATCGGCCAAGACAACAAAATCCGAGACAAATACATGTATAGAACACTGTTTTACAAATACAGAGTCATTTGATATAAGTGCGAATATCCTACATTGGGATATATCAGATCATTTCGGTATTTTGCTCGAAATTGAAATGAAGGGATTACAAACAAAGTAAAAGGAAATCTAAGTAATGAAAAACAAAATTTTAAAATAGATATTGATTATTTAAATAAGGAAATATATTTTTTATTAGATGAAACAAATAGAAATAAGTTAGAAGATCCAAACAAAATTATAAATAAGTTAAATAAACTAATAAAGAAGGCAAAATATAAGGTTAAAAATAAAGTAATTAAGGAAAATGGAAATAAAACCCTAAACGAGAAACATAATCTTGAATACAAAAAAAATTGGATGACCTCACTGATAATGAAACAAATAAAAGAAAAAAACGATCTGTATAATAAATACACAAGAAATAAAAATAATAAAAAATTGGAAAAAGAATATAAGAAAAAAAGAAATTCATTGAAAAATCAAATCAAGAAACAAAAAAACAAATATTACAGAAATTTGATAAAAGATGATCCAAATGCAAACTTAAATATTTGGAAAATTCTAATCAATAATATACTTGGAAAACAAAGTAAAAATAAGAATTCATATGCTGTAAAATTATTAGAAAATTATGACAGCACAATACTATTTAATAATCTGAGCAAAAACTTTACCCAGAATACACATGTAAATAATGCAAATTATGAATATGTAAGGAAGATGTATGATGAAAAACAGGAATCTGAACAAAATTCTATGGTCCTTATACCCCCAAACAAAAATGAAATCATCGAAATAATAAAAAATTAAAAAAAAAATATTCTTACGGATCTGATTGTATTAATATGATAGATATCGACAACTTGAAAAAAATATATCTATTTTTTTTGGTAGATCTATTTCAAAAAATACATAATACAGGAATATATCCCAATTCATGGAAGATATCACACACGATTCCAATCTATAAAGGAGGTAATCAAAACGACTCAAATAATTACAGACCAATCGCTCTAATATCTAATATTTCAAAAATCTTAGAAAGTTATTTATCAGAAAAAATATATAACTATATAACTCAAAAGAAACTTTTAAATAAAAATCAATATGCATATCAAAAAAATAAAAGTACATTACACATATTGAATAACGTAAATGGGCACATTAACAAATCACTAAACAATGGAAAGATTATATATATAGCTTTTATCGATTTCAGGAAGTCATTTGATTCCATTGATCACAAAATCCTACTAAAAAAACTTAATCAAATGGGAATAAGAGGGAATGTATTCAAAATCATAAAAAATTACTCAAAAGATAGAAAGTTTAAAATTAAAATTGGAAACAATTTAAGTCAAACTTATAATTCCAGAAAAGGAATCCCACAAGGTTCGAATTTAGGACCTCTTTTATTTAATATACAGTAAAACCTCGTTAAGTCGTCACTCAAGGGACCGAACATTTTTGACGACTTAAGTGGAGTGACGACTTAAGCGGAGTGGGCATTTTTTGAAAAGAAAAAAAACACTGAAATACAATATTTTTATGAATTGCTGTAGGATTCGGTGAGAAAAACAAGATTTTCAGAAATCAATATATGCAAATGAATAAATGGAAAAAAAAACTCATTTTACACTTATCATATTTTGATTTCTTTTACTGGCATTAAAATAATCCAACAGTATTGATTGGTGAAGGTACTGATTACTGGTAACAATTCGAAACATTTTGTAATGAAATGGAACTCCAACTTTTGTGCACATAGTTAATCTTATCTAAAACCGAAACTTCTAGCTTTTCGTTTCTATCCAAGGCTTTTATCATGTCCTTTACTAGCATTTTTTTGTACTTTCGTTTAAAGTCAAGAATTATCCTTTGATCTAAAGGCTGAAGAAATGCAGTTACATTTGGTGGAAGAAAAACAATTTCGATCGCTTTTAAATTTTCGGGGCTTACTAGCTATGAAATAAAATCACAATCAGTAGCGGTCAAGAAAAAATTCTACTCTTGACAAGAGTCACAGCGAGAAGTGTGTAGTTTCCCAAGTGAATTTCCCACGTGAAAATTCCCCGTAAAGGCTAGGCTTTCTTAGAGTGAAGGGGCGGGGCTGAAAAGATACCAGGCAAAATTGAAAACAAAGATGCTTTTCGCCATTTTTGAGGGTGACGAGTTATCGGAGTAGAATTAAATTTGGTGACGAGTAAAAGAGGGTTATTTTACATTATTGTCAATGAGACCTTGTCGGGACCACATCAACAAACAACAAATGGAAAATATCAATAGATTAACGATGAAAATATTCAACAATGTTTATTCAAATTTTAAATATAAATCAAAAAAAGAAAAACAAAGAATAAGAACAAAAAACGGAATATTAAAAATAAACGAAAAATTTATATATAAAATATTAATAAAGAATTACTTTGAGGTAAAAAGAGAAAGAAATTCCCTAGATGAAGAGTTAAAAACAAGATATGATTGGAAAAAAAAATTTAAAATTGATAAAATCAGAAATAACTTCGGATATAGATTAAATAATTAAGTAAAGTATAAAATTTTTAGTCAAGCAGATACAATTCAAAAAGGTAATATAACATTTAAAGAAATAAAACAGAAATTAATCTCTGATGTGGTGGATGGGTTAATTACATTAAAGAATGATAATTAATTTGTGGAATAAACTTGCTCACATTTAGAAAATAACTTTAGCAGAGCGTTTAAATAAAATAGCAGA
>JAFIDM010084442.1:0-19222 GCA_023159025.1 Thereuonema tuberculata
AATTAAATGCATTTCTTTTTTTAATTATTATTTATTAAGAGTACAAAGCAAAATATCTTCATATCATTCATTTGCCTTGAACAAATTATCGCTTTAAATTCCATAATATCGTTGTGTATATTTTGGCTTCTGCAGTCGTAGTCCACACACCACCTCGAAATACTGGAGTAATTGGGTTGGTTACTTTACAGTAAACCTTACTGCGGTTTGAGAAACTTGGAAGTAGCTACACTACAATCTATTAATGAACACGTTTTCGAGAATGTAGTGGACTTCATAACACTACTGTAGCTACGAGAAATATAACTATATATACCTAATTTGGGCGGGAAAATTTATCTGGTATTTTGTATTTTCCGTTAATTACAAATTGGAAACATTTTTCTTTACGATCTCAATTCCCGACCATTTTTTACCGAAGAGCGTGACAAGTGTTTCCAATGAATTTTTTCAAGTTAACAAAACTTAGTCCAAAATATATATTTCACATCGATTCTAATGCGGCAGCCATCTTGCATCAATCAAAGCCTGTTTCCCACTTTTCTTCATTAGGTGGATGCGCAAACTTTGTTTATAGAGGGAGCCACCCGTCTCCGGAGGAATCTGCGAATTCTATCCATAGAAACCTGTGTTAAAAACACCAACTTCTCAGTACAATTTTACCTTTATTTCTGAAATATCACCAATAAATAACTTGTATGCTTTCTATGAACATGCTATCGATTTTAACGATTTTTTTTTCTTTTCAACAAAGTAATAGTTTATTAAAATAAATAAATTATTTTTAGCCAAGATAATGCCGATCAAATGGAAACTGATTCATTGAACACAAGAAAATCTAAAGGAAAATATTTATTATTAATCTGAAGTCTTATTTGGCTGTAGCTTTTAATTAATAATTTCAGTTTTACATCATATTTTAAAATTTGTAAAATATTATAAATGAAGGAAATTATTATAATACCAGATAATTTTTAATATCTTTAAGTACAAAAAAAAGTCGATGTTATTAAATGTAACTAATACTTCGAATTACTAAATAAGTTTATCAATCATTTTATTTTTGAATATGAAAGTTTTAAAATTGTTTGTGTAATTGTTAAATACTAATAAAAATATTGATTAGCTACAGACAAATAAGACCGCAGATTTATTATAATAAAATATACAGTAATTACAAAAAAAAAATATTTAATTTTATTGTTTACATCTAATTGGTATTAGCAGGATCAGATCTAAAAATAAATTATTTTGATAAACTATTGCTTTGTTGAAAAGAAAAAAAAAATCGTTAAAATAGATAACGTTTATAGAATAAAAGCATGTAATTTATGTATTGATGATATTTAAGAAATAAAGGTAAAATTGAACTTAGAAATTGGTGATTTTCACATTTTCTATGGATCATTTAAGTGGTGTCTTCACAATCTACGTCACAGTTCAAAGAGCCTGTTGCTAGGGTTTTAGCATTGGGAAAAGTTACAGTCCAGCAAGTGTTTATTGTGGTTTTTGTTTGAGAAAAAGACCCATAAAATAATCAGAATGCATTTGTAAGACTTAAAGAAAAAGCCCACCTTAGGGGTTTTTTCTTTTATTTTTGAGAATTTTAGGAGGAATATTAAGACAAAAAAAAGGTGTATTTTTGCATATTTTGGAGGTATAGACTGCCATAGACCTCGTTGCACTCGATATCGAGAGCTTCTGATTGGTTAACTCAAAGCCACTCTCCAATAGAATAAATAAATTTGTTAAAATTTATTATTATTTATTCTTCTATAATCCTACTTCTGAAATGAGTTTCAGCATGTCAGATCGTTACTTTGCTATTGGAGAATGACTTTTGAGTTAACCAATCAGAAGCTTTCGTCATCAGGTGCAACTTTGCCTATGGCAGTCCGAACAAAGGTGTTAGTCATCAACACATAAGCTATGCTGGGACCGCCCCATTCAGCCATACACCAAACCTGGCCTATCTCATTGACATTACAATGCCTATCAGCATAACATTCAGAAAACTCATAAACAAGATCAGTAAATACACTGATATAGGAATGACTACGACCATCATAAACCCTCACATTCCAAAATCCTGAGCACAGCTACTCTGATACAGTTGTGATTGGTCTTGCTATTCCTACAAACCACTGGCATGTGCTTTTACTGTGTGCAGAAGGCTTCACTAAGGAATCTATTTGATACACCACTAGCAGACTGCTTGCTCCCTGATCATCACAGGATGTAAGATTTCATGTTATTTCGTTAAATGACAGTATTATTCACAGATGAGTTCATGTTTGCTTTGCAGAGCTATTCTAGGCATGGTCCAACCTGGAGAGAATGAGAGATGTGCTAACATCTATGAAAGAGACAATTATTGTGGAGGTCGAATTAGAGTTTGTGAAGGTATCTTGTTAGGGTGATGCATAGATCTGTATGTGCTTCCAAGAGGACAAAGAGTGCTTGATGTTATAAGGATGATGTCGAGGACTCATTCTGTTTCTCCTTACATGGGTACTACAGGTGAAACATTTATTCTACAAGAAGATAATGCATGTTCACACCAAATTAAGATGGTAGATCAATAACTTGAAGAGGAGACCTTTGTATGTATGGAATGACCAGCCATGTCATATTAATCCTATTGTTTCTTAAGGTTGACTTCCCATATTGAGATACTTTGGCTATTGATTTTGAATACCTCACTTTTGACCCAGTTTTGTGTGTGCTCATTGTTTCATACAAAATGTTTTTTGATAGCTAACTTTTAATGTGCTACAGGTTTTCATCAGCTTTCATATACAGTACAGTAGATCACATTAGTTACAAACTTGAATCGGTGGGCGGGACTTGATCTATTTTGCGGGTTACGTCCACCAGGAAATGCGATGACATCAGTGGTATGCCCCGTGCCAAAAGCGACGTCTAGCGGCAAGTTAATTACTTCGGAGTTGAGCTTTTGAGTGTCTTTGAGGGCGCTTCCGTTAAAAGCTTTTGCCGAAGATGTTTGATGTTGATGAATGGGGGTTGGGATGAAGGAAGATCAATGGAAGCCATATCCCCTTTCTGCTCAAATCGAAGTCCTTTGAGAAAATGGAGCCTGACGTTAATTTTTACCGCAAAATATGCTTATAAACGCAATCCTAAAACCAGAAACATTAACCAAAAATATCGTTAGTGACTACTGTTATATATACCGGATAATTCATAAAGTACTGGTGGTTTTCACTGCCCCCTATCTTTTAAACTACTGCTCATAAAAATCTGAAACTTTTTACATATAAGAGTTATATTTTCATGTTATTATTTATTTATTCATTATTATTGAAATTCATTTTGTGTTTAAACACCCAAATATATCGTATATTTAAATAACTGTTGTGATGTTGTTTAAATTCTAAAAGTCTGGATCCGATATTCAAATGATACAGAAAACTAATTAGGAAAATTTAATCTCAACGCTTTTGTCATTGATTCCTTTGTTTAATTTTTTTAAAAAAACTTTATTTTTTTAAAAATGCATTCTGACAAATGACTTTTTTGGGAGACAGTCGAATAATTTTTTTGGATAATAATTTCAATATACTGGGGGTGTTTCAACGTAAATAAAATGAATTTCAATAATAATGAATAAATAATAACATGAAAATATAACATATGTTTGACGATTGTATATAAAAAGTTTCAGATTTTTTTGAGCAGTAGTTTAAAAGATATGGGACGGTGAAAACCACCAGTACTTTATGAATCACCCGGTATAATCACTATATCTAAAGTATTAATTTAGTAATGGATGAGAAAGAAATTGAATATTTAAAACTCTTGAATATTGACCGTAGTGTTGAAAGAGGGACAAATATATATTTAGCATACACACACACACACGGTTGACAATTCACATTCTCCAGAATGATTACAGGAAAACATGGTGAATGCTATAAAAGATGGCTTAGCTGTGCAGACATTCTTTGACATTCAGGATGAGTGAACAAAAAGAGTTGAGTCCGTTCGAATGTGGAACGATAGTCAGTGTCATTTGGTCCAAGAGATTTCTGTCAAATTGTCATTAGGTAGAGGGCTCAAGAAGTCACAATCTTTTGAGCTCCTGACTTATTATATCAACTGCTTAAAAATATTGCATTATCAAGGACCATAAAATGGGCAGCTATACATTCACCACAGAAGGAATTTAAACACAAAGAAAGAAAAAAAAAATAAGTAAATAAATAATAAATAAATAAATGCCGTGCCGGCGTGGCCGAGCGGTCTAGACAGTGGTCTACTGTGTGGCCTATCTGCCAGACACCTGGGTTCGAATCCCAGCGAAGGCATGGCTGTTTCTTTCTTCTTTTGTGTTTCGTCCGTTTCTTCCGTGGAACTTACTATTTCAGGGTTACTCTGGTAGAGATGTGAATCTCGTCCCCCCTTGACTGTTCTAGCCTCCTCCTGACGTTGTCGGATCAGACTAGCGCATGGTCCGTCAGTTGGCCGATTCACGAACAAAAAAAATAAATAAATAAATAAGAAAAACCATCTAATGGGCGAACAAAAGAAATCAATTCATACTCAAGTGATAATAGAATGACTCAAATTTAAGGCAAGTGCTTTTCTACCATCCTGCCTTTCAAGTTGACAATAGAATTTATATTTGACTTAAGATAACTGCACTTTGAAGATACTTAACAAATTGGTAGTTTATGATAAAGTTAGGAAATGCTGAACACCAGAGCCTCAAGAATGGCACTAAATTCAAATAACAAGAAGGCTTAATGTGCATTAATAATTCGGGAAGTAGTTTCTTTCTCGCATGTAAACAAACCCTCTTATCTCTTATCTAAACTTTTGTACGAGTTTGATTTTATGTTCTGTTTGTTTGAATTAAAAGAAAGAACTCAGTAGTTTCTGTAATTTATTACTATAGTACAGGGATATTATTTATTACCACATATGATCTATTATAGTATTGTTATTATTATTATACTGTATATGGCTGTTCATCAGGGATCCAAGTTACATACAAATCCGACCTAAAAATGTTCTCAGGAACGTATCTCATCCGTACAGGAACCGCCTGCAATATCAAATTAAAACTGAGCAAGTTTTTGTATACAATTAATTTTATGTGGATCAAAATAGGATCTTTTGCTTAAAGAAGCTCTTGATAACTATTATAGATCTTGTTATAGTATAGATAATAGTGGATGTTTGCTGTAACTGTATTTCTTTGATGACTGCCGATATCTTCTGATCCATTGAATCCAGTAGCAGTTCTAATAAAGAGTTTTATCTGCTGTGTTCTCTTACAGACTGTATTTTCAATGGAAGTAAATGATCAGTGTCAAATCCATGGTTGGATGACGTCTGTCATCAGCTACTGGAAATGCACAATGAAGATCCAGATATTTTTTTTGAAAGGCTAGTGACGAGTCATAGTGTCACTACCACGCACCAGAGAAGAAAGTCCAATCCATGCAATGAAAGCATCCAGGAAGTCCCTGGCCCAAAAAATTTTGTGCTGCTTCATCTGCAGGCAAGCACTGTTTTTTGGACAATTCAGGCATACTGCTAATGGACTGGCTTCCGCAAGGAATGACGGTCAACAGCGAGACCCTTTCATGGCTTAGATGCAGGATTCAGGAACGGCGAAATGGGAAGTGATCACAAGGAGTTTTGCTCCAACATGACAATGCACAGCCCTACACCAGCAACACTGTGACTGCAAAGTGGCATTGCTGTAGTTCACTGTTGTCCCACACCAACCATATTCACCAAACCTCGCTCCGTCTGATAATTCTTTATTCGACAACATGAAGGACTTGCTGTGAGGTCGAAATTTCACAAACAATCAGGATTGCAGGCAGCTGTCCAGGTCTGGTGGTGTAGTACCCCCGAAGAATGGTTCCGTGACGCCATTTTGAAGTTACCAGGAAGATGGCAACAATGCATTAATGTTGGTGGGGAGTATATTGAGAGAATCCAAGTTTGTTAAACCATGTTGCATAATAAATAAGCTATAAAAAACTACTAATATAAATCAGTTCCGAACGCCCCTCATATGTGCTACCCGATTCCATCCCACTTAAAAATTTATTTCATTTGTAAGAGTAATATTTGGAGGTTCAGAGTTAAAGTAGACCAAGTCCATATTTTGAAAATTATGAAATAAGCAGTGCAATGTGTTTAGGAAACACCATTCTTTTCAGTGCAACACAGAACCAAGTGGATACTTTCCATATTTCTTGCCAGAGTGCAGCAGTTGTGATCAGTGATGAATGAAAGCTAGATTCCTTTCAGTGTTACAGTGAAACAAGTCCTGTATTTCTTCTGTCTATATAACCATGTCCATTCTTCTAGCCCCAATATAAAGTAGTTCAAATACATAGAAAAGAAATCCTTAGTATCAAGGCATTAGAAAATGTAAATAATCGAAAAAAGGTTATAGAGGAAGAGGCTGTCAATTGGTTAGATTCGCTGGCTTCACGATGAAAAGGGCTTCCGTTTACAATTTGATTTATGGAAACTTATTAGTGAATTCAATCTACAAAAGAAAAGAACAGGAAGAACCTTAACTTCTTTTACCAACTTAGAACATGAACTTCTATACGAAACCCATAGACCTATTTAAGTCAAGCAAAGAAGAATGACAAAAATCCTGCTGCTGTATCTGTCCCCAATCCACCACACGTACTTCAAGAACCTCCCTGTTCTGTCAACATTCAATTGCACATGCCTCAATTCATCATGACAAAGAAAATGACGAAACTGAATATGATTAAAGTTATTGTAGCCTTTCAAAAGTTTTTTACAATATTGTGTGGTTTTGATTTTTGGACAAAAAAAACATATCAAAATTTTTTTAAACATATTTTGTAATTTAAGATGACAAATAAACGTTGTGCTAATAATAGCAACTTTTATTCTTTGTATTTTTTATTTTCTTGCAACCATAAGACGGTTGGTCATAAGAGGGAAACTCTAGCCTCTTCTGAAACATTGGAGGACAAGGCAATAGTAACTGAATATTGACATAAAATCTCAATGTAAATATTTTAATTTAACATGTTAGTATGTCATGAAAGTTAAAAAAATTACAAACTACTAATAGGGAATTTATTACAGTAGTTTAACTTTAAATGCCTGTTTCTCAGTTATAGGTTTCGTGGATTTGGTCCACTTTAAACTCTGAACCCTCCATTTCTAGAAACAATTTGTGGAACATTGATAATACATCTCAAGTGTTGGAAATGAAGTGCTTTTTGGTATCTCTTATTATAACTGTTTACTCTGTATTATTAATTAAATTCATCATTTCCCTCTCTCAGGGCAAATAATAAATCTTAAAACAAAAGAATGCAAAGATGTACTAGTGAATCTCAAACAATTTCATTCCAAGAATCAAAATAAGATGTTCTGGCTTACTTCATAGTCTGTAATGTAAATGGGAAAATGTTATAACAGCTGAAGTAATAGCAATATTAAAATAATATATTTTGTTTTTAATTCAGTAAACATATGTTTTTATTAAGGATCATACATTTTTCCTCCAGGCAATATTTCCCATTTTTGATTAAATTGTGTCACAACTTTTGTATAAATACAAGCTATAGAGAGAGAAAAAGGAGGTCCACAAAGAAGAAAATTTTAAAAATATACTGAAACTCTCTTAAAGTATTTCTGTGAGCTGCGGGTTTTGAGACAACTGTCTATAACAATGAAGTTCTGGATAAATATGTAAATCAATACTTTTGCAAAGATTAAAGAAACAGAAAAAAATACAAACTGCTTTGCTGGGATAAATTGTTGTAATCTGAATTTATTGTAATTTCCTAAAAGGCTTCATTACAATATTCTGTAAATAATTATCATTTTTTTTTTTTTTTTGTTCTTATGGTAAATTTCAAACAAAATTGGTTTACGCTGTAAAATGGTAAACAGATTCTTTTTCAGGAGAAAATATTTTCCAACTGTGTTATAAAGGCTTCAGTCAGATAGAATATTTAAATTGAAACTCTCTTTAAAGCAGTAGGCATACATGATAACAAACATGATTAAATACATCGATATATTATCAGATGATGAATATTTACAGTAAATATACACATTCAATTAAAGAATATTCAATGTACATTCAATACTGAATTCAATGCGTTAACTTGTCTAAAGCATACCGATAACAGGTGCATAGACACAATTCTATTAATATTTAATAATTATATTGGTATGGCAGCACTTGCATAAATTACAACCACAAATATTCTAGTATACTTTATTAAAATAAAAAGGAAATAAAATTAAAAAAAAACAATGAACATCAACTCAAATTTCATTCACACGTAACACATAGTAGTGAACAGGCATGCCTCAGAAAGAAACAAATATAGGTATATACATAAATAAATAAAACAAAAACTGATGAAAAACAAGCATAAATGTTTGTGATTATGAGTATTTTAAATAGTACAAAAGGTATATTTTTTTTTGTGTGTGAAATGTTGTTCTCAATCGCTATGCAAAGAATTTTTAGCAGCTACTGCAACTATCTGTAATGTACTGCACAAAATTTAACAATGTAATTCCCATATTTACAATATTTTTATTCCTGCAATCTAAAGAACAGCAGTTTCAGCTGATATGAAAACTTATTAGCTGAAAACCAGAAAAAGTTTATAATACAGCGTCTATCACATAGCTGCAAATATGTTAAGTAGGAGTTATTTTTTTCTTAACTTTCCTTTTTTTTTTTTCTTCTTTATTTACCTGCAAACAAATGAAACTAAATCACTGATATTTTGATTTATAAATAAATGTGGGCTTATTTAAAAAAAGAAAAAGTTCCTCCTTTTAGTTTTCAACCTGAAGTACAGAATATTTATGAAGAAGATCTGAAACTTATTTACATTAATCAGCATGAAAGACGTTAGCAACAAGCACACAATAAAAAGACTTTGAAAATCTGTATTGTGACAGGTGCAATAAATAACTGCAGCAAACAAGTTTACTACAATATTATATAGAGACAACAGTTCTTTGTAGATATCATTAAATTAAAAAGAAATAAAGCCCAAATACATCTTTACAGGTTTTAATAACTGATGAAGAATCATTAAATACAAATTTACACTTGTTTTAAATGGCTTTTATTGTCAGTAGCAGCAGTACTGAATTTAAAATATGTTATCATTCTGTCTATTTTGAAACAATTCTAAACTATTCTTCAGTATTTTAACTTCACAATACATATATAGTGAAATTGTTGGCTTTATTAAAATATTTGGTTTCAAGAATGGGTAACCTTCATAGTTAGGCAGTATTATTAACCATAAGTAAATAGTTATCATTGCCTATGGCCTTTTTCTCCATGCTTGTTTGCTTTTTTATAAAGGACTTTTTGATTAAAATTTTCTGAATTAATTCTAGCTCAAATTTTAAAATTAATGTTCCAAGTAAAATTTAATATAAAACTATCAGATTCTTTGGTTACAGTACATTTTTCTAATCGTTACGACAGTTGCCAAAAGAAAAAAAAAAATAACTGTTCACTACCTTAAGCGCATGTTAACCTTTGGGTACAATACAATATTGAGATACCTGCCTCACAGAATTAAAATGTATTTATTGGTAACAAGTAAAAAACAAATATTGTTCATATAACATGAAAAGCTGTACACAATACATTAGGTGAAGTTACTCTGCTCTTTAAAAAAATATATTACAAATTTTTACATCCACTCAGCAGAAAAAAAAAAAAATATTTACATTCAGCACAAAGTCAATGTAAAAATAATTATTCTAACATAACGGTTATTAAAAAAGATGTATCACTTTTATAGATCTTCAACATAATTATAATGTAAATGACAAACATCGACATGCACATTAATATTTGCAAATGCTCTTTACTATTCATTTATTTATTTTTTCCAAAAATGTCTTAGCTTTGGCAGGAACTTACAACAGAGCATACATAACATAGTAATACCCCAATTCAAAATACAATTGAAGGAGGGGTATCGTGTGGGGGGAGGGGGAAATATCCTCTTAGTTCTGTACCTTTTATGTCTTGGTTGGAAAATTTACAGATAACTGGACAATAGGTGTGAAGATGGCAAAAAGGATTATACGTGGTTAATTTTGCGAATAGAAATATCAATATATGCTAAAGGTATTTCCAAAAAAAATTAAAATCGACTGGCATTAATTTTTTTTTTTTTTATGCTGCTGCTAAAGTTGATGGTCCCTATGAAATTGACCACTCATAAAAATGTGGAAGAGAGCACACCACCCACAACTACAATGGTCAGCATTATAATGTGTAGCATATGTTAAATACAGTTACAAGACTAAATATTTCAAACTACAATTTTTTTTTTTTCCCAAAAGCAATGGCACCTGAGGCATGTGGATGAAGTGGCACTAGACCAGATTCTTATTACTTTTTTTTTTTTCATTTTTAATAAGTTTTTAATTTTTTTAATTTAATTACTATTTGAGTAACTGTTGAACATGGAGTAGGTACACATTATAATAGGCAAAAACATTCATGGAATAACCAGTGACTGCATTCGAGATGGTTCTTCCCAAACCTTGGTGGTAACTTCATGTAGGGCAAAGTACTAGAAAGAGAAACAAAATTAAAACATTAAAATCTGCACTATTATATATATATATATATATTTTTTTAATTTAATGTTTTCAAATATTTGCTTTAAAGTTCGGTTTATGGAAACAAGCAGCCTTTCTGCCCAGTCACACTTTCAACTTATTTTGTAGACATGTCCAGCTTCAGTATACTTACATTTCAAATTAAAATGAACAGGACATCTTGATTTAGCATGGTTTTTGTTTGGTTGGATTATACAACCAAAGGTTTTTGATGTTGAAAGCAATTCACAAATCAAAAAACATTACAAAAAAAAAAAAAGATTCTGCATTAGATGAATCAAGGATTTTTTATTTTTAATATTTCAATATTTACTTTGTTATTTGGCAGGAAGAGAAATTTATGTTTAGTGGATTTCTAAAAAGATGACTAGGAACAATCATTGGATGATCTGAATACAATCTGTTCTGTCAATAATTTCAAAGGATTGGTTAGAGAGAGAGAGAGAAAGAAAGTGATTGAAAAGCTGAAACGTAAAGCTTAAAGTGTAAATAAAAAAAAAGGCATCATAGACACTATAAAATTTTATTTAAAAATCATAAAGAGCAGTGTTCACCATTTTCTTTTGTCAACTAAGCACAATCTTATTAGTACTTCTTAAAACTTAATACTCTGATAAGACATTCCCATAGCAAAGCATGCTTAGCAATGGAACATCGTACAGGATGTCCGCTTTCTGGAATGTCAGGGAAACCTATAACCTTTAAAAAGGTCAGGGAATTTATAAAGAAAAAGGACAAAGTCAGGGAAACAAATTGTAGTGAAGGCTGCAGCAGGCTTTAACACAATTAAATTTTCTCACCAGTCTGTGAGATCATGAATTCCTTTTTTTTCCCAGCATTTACTCTGGCATAAAATTCATTCTTCTAAAAGTTAATACAGTGGAGCACCGTTTATACGTTTCTCGTTTCTCGTTTATACGTTTTTATCATTTACACGTTTTTTTGAATGGTCCCGGCAAAATCCAATGCATATTAACGTTAAATAATTTCATTTATACGTTTTCCTGAAATCGCAAATTTCGTTTATACGTTTTTTTTTCAAGAACTCAAGAAGAGAAAATGCGCATTTCAACCTCAGATTCGCACCTGCCGATTGTCCAGTCTTAGAAAAGGCACGGAGTCTTAGAAAATTGCACTGAAACACCTCTGCCAAGTTTTCAATAAGCTTTGGTGGGTTTTAACACCATGCAAGAATACCTCATTAGCAGTGATTTAATTGATAAAGTTAAGATGGCACTTTTAACTGTGCACATGAACTTTTTTCTGTACATTCCAAAAAAGCCCTACAACCTAAAATAACGAAATATTTTGTAAATGCTGAATGAATATGAATAGTAGTACAAGTTGTATAGTACTAGTTGTATATTAAATCCAAAATAAAAAGTTTTGTGTTACATACCTCTTGTATTTCATTTTCATTTAATATTTTAATTTACCTCTGACTTTTTATTGTTGGTTATTACGAAATTGTTCATAACTTTTGTGAATTTCGTTTATACGTTTTTTCATTTATACGTTTTTTTTTCTGAGTCGCTTGAAAAACGTATAAACGGTGCTCCACTGTACTTGTCTTTTTTCCTCGTAATTTCATTGTGTGTGTTAAAGAATGAATTACGTATGTAAGAATTATATGTTATATAATTATATATTATCTTGTCATTTTTCCTATTATATGGTTAGCAATACTAAATCAGAATTAATAAAAGGATTAAAATTATTATATAATAAGAAAAAGAAAATGAAAAACAGCACCTGAACAAAAGAGGAAATTGCCTTTCTGATTTTAGATTACGGGAAGGAGTTGGGAACGGCCGGTTTTTTTTTTTCTGATTCGGTTAAGGGAAGAAGAGGGTTGGGCTGATGAGTCCATAGAAGGACGAAACGGCCGTTCCCAACTTCTTCCCGTAATCTAAAATCAGAAAGGCAATTTCCTCTTTTGTTCAGGTGCTGTTTTTCATTTTCTTTTTTCTTATTTAACAATTCTCACAGTTTCTTTATTACTTATTATATAATGTTCATCATTTTATCTTTTCATCCACTTCCTCTATAATATTTACATATATCTGTATGTGATTTATCGTAAAGAAATACATGTATCATAACTGGTCTACTTTGTATGTATATGTTTGATTGAGTGAAGAATATCCAATAAAGAAAAATGTTCAAAAAATAAGAGTGGAAAAAAAAAGGTGAGAGTTAACTGGGAAGGTGGAGGCCAGATAAAAAAAAAAAAAAAAATCAATCATAAAGACATTGTTTCAAATTAGAAAATTCACACTCACCTCCCCATCTCGAAAGAAAGAAATACGAAATTCATAAAGATAAGACAAATTTTCGGAATTTATTCACTAATTGCTTTTACAAGCCTGATTACTCAAAACTGCGGAAAACAAAGAATGAGCATGAATACAAAAACAAAGTAAAGGAACAGATATATCACGTAGGAGGAATATTAATCGTAGTGATGGAGCAAAATTAGATAGTAGATTTATTTCGTTAATTGGGAATTTATCAAATTTTGATTGTTCAGACAATTATGCATCGTTTGATGAATTGGCTTTGTGTTGATTTCTTTCATTATTACTATGTGATATATTTATTCCTTTATTTTTGTTTTTATATTCTTGCTTATCCTTTATTATCCACAATATTTAAGTATTTAAGCTTGTAATATTGTTCAAACAATTATGTTTTCTTTTGATAAATTGGCTTTGTGTTAATTATTTTAATCATTATTATTACTATGTGATATATCTGTTCCTTTACTTTGTTTTTGTATTCATGGTCATCCTTTGTTTTCCTCAGTTTTGAGTAATTAGGCTTGTAAAAGGAACGAATAAATCCCGAAAATTCGTCTTATCTTTATGAATTTCGTATTTATTTCTTTCGAGATGAGGAGGTGAGTGTGAATTTACTAATTATGTTTACAAGGAAGAGGATTAGAGAAGCATATTTATGGAATTGTTTCAAATTGTCGGGAATTTCAGGTGAGTTTAGTCAGGGAATTTGATTTCCATTTTTCTGTGGACGCCCTGATCGTGGTAACGGCCTGCCTCACTGCTTCGATAATCTGTGGTGTTTGAATGCTGCAGGTTTATTTTTTTAAAGCTTAAGCAGTTTCTCTGAAATTTTTAACTCTTAACAATATGGTTTTCCTGTCAGAAACCCTTGTCAGTAATCTTTGCATTTCAACGTAAACTGAAATATGTACGAAATAATCGTTACTGCTCAAGGTCAGGACTCCCCTCCTACTACTAGTGGCTGATCGGCAGCAATTTCAAATCTGGAATATAGTTTTTTAAAAAGAACCGTTAAGACGGTGCTCAGTTGACAAAACAAAATGGGAAACATTGCTCTTTCAGATTTTGAAATAAAATTTTGATTAGTGTCTGTGATGCCTTTTTTTATTTATATTTCAGAATAGGGAGATATTTCTGCCAGTCATGTACAAATAGACACCTCCACAGATAAAATATCACTTGGTGCTATTATAAACTGTTTGGAAACTTTTATAAATTCAATTGTTTTTTGTAGTTTGGTCCACATCAAAAAAAAATCTATTCCAGCTCATCACCACATAAACCTCAAATCAATTATACACAAGAATCCAAAACCTAAGGACGGACGACATTTGAACCTGTATTTGAAAAACAGTACATGACTGTAGCCAAATATGGGCATTGATGTATTGCAAGAATATGAACACATGATGATAAAAAAAATGGTTATAAAAATATAATCTGTAATAAGTTTGTTTGCAAAAGTAAAAAATTTCTGATGGACATAGGTGTAGAATGGATGTACAGCGCTGACTGATAATCAGGCAGAGTTACATGTCAGTATGCATTATGGCCACCCGAACTGCATTGCACATCATGCAATGTCGTGGCATGCTCATTACCAAGTTATCCAAGAGTCCTGAGGCAAATTGGTCCACTCCTCCTTCAGTGCATGAATGAATTCCTGCTTGGTTTTGGGAGAGGGGTTTCGATCAGCCTCCCCATTGCATTCCAGACAAGTTCGATGGGGTGCTGGTCTGGGGAGTATGCTGGCCATTTGAAGCAATCAATTGTGTCAGTCTTCAGAAGTATCTGCACTGCTTTTGTACAATAAGAGGTGTGTTGTCATCCATGAATAGAAAGTTTTCACCTACAGTGACATGGAGCAATAGAACAGTGATAAAGAAGAACTTCGTTGCAATTGTGTTTTATTCATAGTCGCATTTTCCAGCAGTTGTAGCTCAGTGAGTCCAGCAATCATGATGTCTCCCCACACCATTACCTCCCCACTGCCATATCTGTTCTTTCCTGCATATTGTTGCAATGTACACTTTCACATCATATCAGCTGACATATAGAATCCAAGAAAAACCGATTCATCTGTGAAGAGTACAGAGGCCCATTGATGACTTGTCCAATTTCGATGGAGTCGACACCACTACAAACATGTGCTGTGGTGAGCTTTGGATAGAGGGATGCAGACTACAGGTCTTCAGGCATATAGCCCGATATTTCGTAAATGTCTTGTCAAAGTTTGTCGGGATATCCATATTTCTGTGCTGGAATGGAGGAAACTTGCAAGCTGACCAGCCATAGTGCAGAGATTAAGTTTTGCTAATACAGCTAAAATTCTGCCTTCATAAGTCATCGTAGAGCAAGGGCAATCTCCTCATATGCAAGTGGGACACATTCCGATGCATTACTTTAACTTGTGTATTTTATTTCAAAAAAATTTGAAATTCCTGCATTACACAAAGGATAACTTCATATTCACTGAGAGAATTATTAGTTTGATTTAGAATATCTTGGTTGCTGAATGAGCACAATTTTCCTTTGTATTAGTCATATGTAGCCCTTTTACTGCCAGCCCATTGGGGGTGGGATTTGTGAAGACTGCCAAGGCTCTTTTCAGGAAGTTTGCAAGATTTCAGATTTTGAATTATTTCTAGTACTTAATTTTATTTAATACATCTAGATTTTTTCCCAATGCTGAAGATATAGTTGGGGCTTAGAACCATGGAAGAATTATGGGGGTTGACTTTAATTTTCAGAAAGGAAAAAATAACAAATTAATTACTATTTATGTAAAAAACTCAAAATTCTATGTTTATTTCACATTATGATTAGAAAAATATTTTTTACAAGCAATGATTCTTATTGTTAAAATCTAGTTTTCTCTCCATTGGTATATTTTCTTGATGATCAATTAACTTTTGCAAGAGATATAAAATATTTTATATGTCTGTACACTCATGCTCTCATCAGCTGATGCACACATGCTTATGGAAGCATTCACCGTGAAGGCCTTTTTTGCATTTACCACACACAGTTCGGGATCTTTTTCTCTGTCCTTTTCCCCTCTTATACTGCACACACAACAGTCCTTCTCTTTTTTATTTGGCAATTTTTAAGTTTTTTGACACCACATGTCCTGATGATGCAGGTTGCCTAACTCTGTTTTGCTTTCCTTGAAGCCATTCTCTGCCAAGTTCCTGAATTATGCTAAAAGTATAATGTTGCCAGGACATTGGCCTTTTTCCAGATGTCAAATTTTCCTTATATATTATATAGGAATTCAGTAGTACCATATGTGAAAAAATATTGAAACACATCTTTCGTGACCAGTACGAGCTCTGACCATACGAGCACTAAAGATAGTATGATATTGGCTCGAGGGTTATTAGATTTTGATGTTCATAAATCCATCTTATGACCTATTTTTAAATGTAGAAGAAAATACTATTGCTGTTAATAATTTGAAAAATAATTTAGGATCTACATAAAATTTCTTATAATACTATAAAGATCTCATTAAAGTTTGGTGACAACAGTTGCATCTTTTTTTGAAGCTCAATCAAAAATGCAGTGATTTACATTAATTTTAAGAAAATTTTAAGAATATATTCCTAGTTTTGAAGATTTTGTGCATCTAAGTTTAATGTTAAAATCTACCATATTTACTTGCGTATTTTACGCACTTTTTTGGAAGAAAAAATCATTTTGAAATAGGGGTGCATAAATTACGCGAGAAATAAAAAAATCCATCTGAAACAGCAAATTTTCTCCCAGCAGCTCGGTTCCCATGTTTCTCCACAAATAGAATTACACGAACTTTAAAACTGGCCATGAAACTACGATATTTACAGATAAGCTTCTGCTTTTCACTCATTTTCGTCACAAATAGTAAACAAGTACACCGATTGCGAGATTTATCACTACCCACAGCTGAAGCAAACCTCAGTCGGGGAAAGGGGCTTGTAAGCGAGAGGCGACCTTCATGAAAGCAAATGTTTTATGATCGGGTGGAAGGCAGTTTGAGACGAGTGTGGTGAAGCCCTTTACCATTATAACTGACCAGTCTAGTATTCAACACTGAGAAAATCACGCGAGAAAAAAAAAATCCAAAATATGGCCTTAAAATTTGGGGTGCGTACATTACATGAGGGCGTAAAATAGGGTAAAATATGCGAGTAAATATGGTATTTTGCTTCAGAATCAAAAACTTTTTGGCTGAGTAGTATGGAGAAAGTCTTGCAATGGTTCTTTCATTGCTATTTATTTTTACGTAGCTTCCTAGCACTGATCACTTGTCCCTCATCTCTAAATCCTTTATATCCTCTATCATTCGCATGTTGTCACTCCCTCCCAAAATTATTTTTCAATAACATCTTGCTACTTTTTAAAATAACAATTGGATGTTAAAAAAATAAAAGTAAAAAATAAAACTTTATTTCAAGCTAGAATTCAAGTTGAACATTTTTTTATCTCCACAAGTTGTGGTTCTATCTCTTCCTTCCAATGATCCTTTGTATTCACCTTGAACAATGAGTCAGTACCTAAATGACAACTGCATACTTCAGTTAACAGAAAAAAAAAAGCCTTGCATAATCATTAATAGATTTTAATTTCAAATTTCTTGAGCAAAGAAGCCATAATTTGGGAATTTTAGGGTTTATGATTAAACGACTTGAATTTACCATTCTGTTAAAATAAAAATAAAATAATATCCGCTCATTTGATGCTCAAACAAAGGACACAAGCACTTTTCAATTTCGTGCTGTCGTTTGTCTGCCCACGATGTTAAAATGAAAACACTTAAGGTTCATGTAAAAAATGCTCCTGAAGATAGTAAACTTAATTTTCTAATAAATACTTGATTCTGAATCACAGGAATCAGCTGCAAAATTTGGTTAATAAATAAAGCTTATAAAGGTATCACAATACACAAAAATGGATTTCATAAATTATTCGTCTTTCTTTTTTTTTTTTTTTTTTTCCTACATTTATAACATTTCTGAATATTAACATTACATTTTTGTTAAAGAATTTTTTCTTTTCTTTTTTTTTTTAGACTGTGAGAATCTTCCTATTAATTTATGTAATTATGCAAATTTAAATCATCATCATTTTAGTTTTAATTCAAGGGGTTATAATTTCATTTCAAAGTCCACAACATGGCACAATGAGACTTACCAAGGACTGCAACTAGACAAAGCAAAATTAGCAAACCACATAATACCTAAATTAATAGAATACTAATAATATTTTTCTAATAATAATAAATTCAGCAACAAAAAAAGTACATCAGATCATTTTTTTAAAATAATTTTATACAGGACTTTTTTCTTTTTTCTTTTTTTGTCAAGACTGCTTTTTTTCATTTCTCTTAAAATTCACAATATTTTCTGCACTGATTAATGAAATATAGCATCAAATTTTGAATTAGAACTATAAACTGATGGACAGTAAAGCATATTCATGACAATGATAAGTGGTAGAATATAATACAAAGCTCCTTCACAGGTCAAGCAGTTTGAGAACACTTTTCAGTAAAACAATTTCATGTTGCTAATGGAATGCTCTAATTTAATCTGAATACTAGTTACTATCACATATGTTACATTTATAGCTAAATTTTCTGAATCATGTTGAAATAAATATTATAAAGTGATAACTTGTCGATACATAAATAAACTAACTTTGTTATACACTGCTGGACAATTTCAAAGGCTGGATGACACTATCACCCCTAGTAACCACAAAATGGAAGGAACCCACATGTCGAGCACTGGAATAAGTGCAGGATATAGTAAGGAGAGATGTGCGAATGCAAATTTTGCATTGCCACGCCTGTGGGTTACCTGACAGCACTGATAAGAGATTTGAAGGATTGGACGAGTGTGGACAGTTGTTATTTGAAGGGAAAGTTTTACTGCTAAACATTAATTGAAGATCTTGAAATTTTCGGCATGTCTTCCCGATATCACTTAGATGATTTTATGTGTGGCCATACTATTGAAAAGATCGAAGAAGGGCAACAAATAACAGATGTTGCCAGGGAGTTCGGGCATTGCCCACAGCATTGTTTCACGGCTGTGGAAAGCACTTACAACAACTGCAATGTGTAGCAGGCGTCACAGGGGAGATCATATTAGAAGTATGACGCCTGCAGAAGATAGGTACATTGCTCTAATGGCAAAACAGAACAGGTGCACCACAGCTCAGCAAGTTTCTTGCTGCCACAGGAAAGTGGATCTCCCGAAAAACTGTAGCCAGACATTTGG
>JAFIDM010084443.1:0-19222 GCA_023159025.1 Thereuonema tuberculata
TGAAAAATGCAACAATCAAATTTTTAACCCCATGCCATTGTAGTATATCCCAATGACAATATCTGTACCGAATATGAGACTTCCAGGAATTGTTCCTGAGTTTTGAGGGACATTTCCCACTAAATTAGCTTTTTCTTAAAACTTGCATTTTGGATATTCGCTACTTTTGCACTAAGCCATCGATATATGCTTCACTGAAAGTTAAGCTTTGGATAATTTGTAAACAATATTATGAACAGACCACACATCCTCAAACCGGCTAGGAGAGGAAGTAAAAAAGCTTAAATGAAAACTTCAAACATCTTTGAGAACAGCGTATTGTTAAAGAATTGCAGAATACTTATAACCTTTTTTTTGCTATGGAAATATAACTTGGGTTTGAAGGAGGAGATATGTTTGCAATGTCTCGCAGAAGGAGGCCACAAGGTAAACTTCGCCAAAACATTGACAAAGCAAAAGTGCTTAGACTCCATGTAACATTCACCATCTCCTGATAAAAGCTCAAGGAACCAAACCAAAATATTTAAGTCAACCTCACAGGGAGTGGGAAAAATCTCTCATAGATAAGTATATCCAACTGGTACGGAATATTTAAATAACTTGAAAACACATATTGAATGCCATTCTACATGCATAACTGAAAATCTGATTTATTTTTTTTAGTGTGTTCCTACAATATTTTGTTATAAACAAACAAAACAGTATAAGAAATGATATGATTATGCATATCCAACTGGTGCAAAATAGTTTCATTATTAATGTATGTATGTATTCATTGTTAAATTAATTATTACTCACGCATAATATAGTAATATTCTTCTGAGTACTGTAATATTGTTCACTAAATATCTATTATATGCAGTAATGATTGAATGAATGTTTATAAAGTGTATGACTACTTCTGCACCATGCTATCTTAATTACAAATTGTGAATCATTACCTTCTGACTTGTGCACTTGATGGAGTTCCAGGGGTTCCCGGAGTTGCTGTTGTTGTGACAGCTGGTGTTGGAATGACCACAGTGGGAGTGGTGGTAGTCACAGCAACTGTAGCAGTCACAGCAGGTTTGGCTAATTCCCTGTTCTCTTCCTTTCTTCTGTATTAATAACAGAAAAACAATATAAATCTCTGATACCAAACTCACATTTCTATTTTTAAAATCAGAAAATTACCATTTTCAGAAATTACTAACTTCTCAGATACTCCATTAATAAAGATCAACATTAACAATTACAGCAAAAGCCAATATGAATACACACACACACATACATACATACAAAAGCAGACAAATTTTATTTTTAATTATGAGTGCAATTACAGAAGATAGATAACACTGAAATTCAAGATGTTTATCCTCTGAAATTATTGTAATTAAAGGAATCCACTTAATAATGAATTAATTTGTTAACAGATATCAATTTTGTTTTTTACACAATTAGTAATGAAAAGTTCCATTAACTGGTATTAAATAATGAAGTCAAATTAGAGGTTTTATGAATTTAATGAAGTGTGAGTAGATATTCATATCGAAGTAAATAAAAGACTTGAAATATCGAAGTTTGAATCTTTTTAAAATTACAATTTTCCAAAGCAGATTTTAGAGATAAATATGCTAGTTTGTATTTCTATTACTGAAATCTTATGTAAAGGACGTTGCAGAAATAATCTAAATCAAACTGTTCCATCTATTCATAACATAAAAAAAAGGTAGCACAATCTCGACACTTCTGAAAGGAATCTGAATTTAATTCTTCCTTCCTAAGACAGACCGATTTTTCAAACATGATATTTTTTTAATCATTAATATTAATGGCTTTGGTTTATATAATATATACATTAAAAGAAAAAAAGAGAGAAAGAAAAACAATGATTTATTTGTTAATGCTGCTATTATCAACCATTAATTAATACTTCCATGTTTGCATTGTTTGGTAACTGCTCTTCACTTTGTGGAAGAGCAAATTTTATTAGCACATATTTATTGTGCTTTAGTTAAAGAATTGAAATGTTTATTAACCACTTATTCATATTTAGTATGAACAACTCAATTTTTGATGCCTACTCCAAAAATATTAATTTTTTTGGAGGGAGTAAACTAAATAAAATTAATTGTTTGAATCTAGAAACACAATGGACATGCACAATCTACGCAAGGATTCACACTCCGAGCTGTCATCGTGAAGAGACTGGGAAGGACCGTTTCGCACTTATTAGTGCTCATCAGCCAGCCAAACTCATGATGAGCACTAATAAGTGTGAATTTTTTTTTTTTTTTTTTTTTTTTTTTTTTTTTTTTTTTTTTTTTTTATTGAGTTTCTAGATTGTTCACTCCACACGTTAAAGAAAGTTTAATAATTAATTGTTTGAACTTCATACATATTTTTGGCACTTCATTTAACAGTAGATTAAAACTTCACATTCATATTCTTGATCATGCACTCTCACCAATCAGAAATATTTAAGAAAATAAGCATTACAATTAATCAACCTTATGATTATTTTTTTTAAATACATAAAGCTTCCACTGTTTCAGTGGAAACATGTTGCATCTCTGCCTTACAGGCAAGCCCAACAAGCAAAACCTGAAGTGAAACTTATATAATTTTAGCCTTGCAATTATGCAGATTTTTGGTTAGAGCAAATGCACATTTTTAAGAGATCACTACACTAACCATCTCACTGCTCTCATTCATTAAAGTCTCAACAGTTTTCTTTGAAATCTCATTAAAAGTAAAATTTTAGAAGTGTCTGCCAAAGTAAGGCAATTTTCTTAGTAAAACTGATCATGATTTCTGTTTGGCATTCCAAGATAGCCAAGATCTACTGCAATTAACAAAATTTTTGGGTCTCCAAAGGGCATGGCTTCCTGCATGTTGATATCTGTATATTTTTAAAAGATGTTTTGTTTACCCAGCAGACAATCTTCTGCTCTGTTGTTTTAAGCCTTTGGCTTTTTACAATCCAATCACTGCAAATATTAATATCTTGTTCAGAAAGAATGTAGACTGAAGAATCATCACAAATTAATGACACAGCTTCAAAAGGTGAAACACCAAAGTCATTCTGCTGGTCCACTTTCAATACAATTTTTCATCTCTTCAACAAGAAATTTAAACTGTAACTAAAAGAATCATTTAGGATGACTATACATAACTGAATCATAAGCAGGTTAATAGAACTGAAGAAGCAGGTTAATGTGCAGTACTAGCCAATGAATTACTATTTTCTATTAAAGATTTAAGAACTAATGTATCAACTCATTAAAAGGTAGAGACCCAGTATTTTACTAGGTGACATCCCAGGATAGCTATTTCACGCTCATTAGCAATCAGCAGATGAGAATAGTCACAAGCAAAACAACAAGATCTCAATACGGAGATGATTATAATCTTTAGTCGGCAGAAAGGCTGCTAGTGGAGGCTGACACACGAATTTTCAATATTTTATTTTTAATGTGCATTTTCTGCCGACCGATATATCACCTAATCATTATTAATTTGTTGCAGATATCAAGAGACTTAAGATATCTATTTCTTAAAACTAATCCAACCCATTCCCTTAAGTCATGCACCCATCACATCAAAATTTAATTTAAGGACTCGCCAAAATTCCTCTCCCTACCTTAACATCACGGGTGAGGATATTAATGGAGTAGTCCCCGAGTAACTAGATATCCTGGTGAAGGTTGTGGTTGTGTTGAACACCATGGTTACGGAAGTGGTAGTAGCAGCAGGACTGGTAGTAGTAACAGTCATGCTGCTGGGTAATGAATTAGGCCGACTGAAGCGGTTGTGCCCAATGAAGGGTCCAAACTTCGTGTACCTACATGCAATATTTGGCCAAGTAGTATGTTAAGGATTGAGGATTCAAAATTAAAAGTTATGATTTTAGGGTTGTCAGAAAACATAATTAAGGAGAAGAAACAGGAAAAAAAGGATTTGGTAAAAACAAAACAAAAACAATTTGGGAAAGGAGGATGCAGGAAGGAAAAAATTAGAACACTGAATTAGAAATGACAATCATGCAGTTAGTTTCAACAAATTACCAATTACAAATAAATTAAGTAGTAATAATTACTTATATTATCCCACAGAAAAAAAAGAACAAAAAAAAAAAAAAAAAAAAAAAAAAACAATTAAAAGGGATGATATTATGCTTGAAAATTAATAAAGGCAGAGAATAAACAAAATTTCATATTGTCATTACTTTATCACAATCGAAAGTAATTTTGGATTTTATACATTATTTTTTTATTTCCATTTTGTTTCCTTTCTAACAATCTAGATTCAGCATTCTAAAAAAATGAAATGCCTAATTTTTTTTTTTTTTTTCATTTGAACTTCGCCATCAAATGTTCACCGTGACAAATGCTATCAATGGTTGCAAGACCCTATCACTCTGTTCAATGACAACCATTTCTTAGCACATTAATATAAAAAGATTCAAGTTATCGTAACTTCATCCATACAATCATACAAAAATAGAAATGAGAACCTATTTCTGTTAACATCACTGGCATTAAATCCGTAGTCTTAATTACAATATAATCCCTTTTAAATAAAATTATTCAAAGCCAAGTAAATATTAGTAAAAAAATAATTATTAAGAAAAAAAGTTATTAGAAGTCATTTTAATTATATGATTAGGATTGTTAAATTTTAAAATATTATTTTTTTATTAATGTATTTTAAAAATAAAGGGCCTATAATGCAAAAATAAAAACATTTAATTTTTAAATACCTTTCATCAGACTCCAAACTTGCTGGCCTTCGACGATCCACTTTTTGAGGTTCCTGCATTAAAATAAATTAAATATTAAAATATACTTAGATAACTACAAATTATATTTTGGTTGGTTATATGTATGACAAAGTCATTAAATCATAAATATGGATGAAGGACAGAACTAAGAAAAAGCCAGTATATCTGATGCAAGAACTGACAGATATTAATGTGTTAGTTTCTAAACACAAATTCCTTATATAAAACTTAAGCTACTTTACTACTGTGAAAATCAAAATATTAAAACAGTCAATTTTTTCAATTGCACAAGTTTTGCAAACTGCACGTGTCATTGCCATGGAAAAGATAACCTGTCAAACTGTTATTTTCAGTCATCTGTTGATACCTAATTTTCCACCAATATTTAGAAGAAAGATCTTAGAGATTTGAGGTGGGTAGTATAAACTGTTTTGTTTTTCTTCCCACAACAAGTTCACTTCAGTACTTCCAAAAATACCTCTCATTACTGGAAAATGTTTTACACTACTTGATTTCCAGAAAGAATAAACATTAATATAAGATTTTTTTTTTTCACTCCATAGCTGTGGAAAGCACAGATAGATCCAGAAGGGTAAGGAAGCTTCCGAGTAATGGTATGTATTTCCAAAGAAGCCACTTTCAAAGCAATGTATTAAACAATCTAAAAGGCACAGAACATAATGGATATGCTCAATGTGTGACTTGTTCATTTCATGATTTCATCCAAATAAATTACTCTCAATTACATGATGTCTTAAGTTAGACTACATTGAGACATTAATTGGAAAAAAAAAACCAAAAAAAAAAAAACCATCAATACTTTCATTCTCATTTTTAAATGCTAGAATGGAGGTGGATGAGACTATAAAAACAAACCATAAGGATTCTTGGAAAATTCCAAGACCACAAATTAAAATAAGATAAACATATGTAGTTGTGCTTATAGGAGAAAATGAAAACAAAGAAAAGTCATTTCTGGCAAGATCTGAAATACAGATATCCAGAAGATAAAATCTTTTAAGAACCATTCCCAATAAAAAAAAAAAAACAAGTATTGTGATTAGTAGAGAATTAGTAGAGTTCTAATTAATTAGAATGACAATTAGTAGAGAAAACAAGCCACAACAGCAAGATTCCCCACAAAGGTTTATATTAAACAAATTCAAACAAAAGTCCAATAAAGTTGAAAAGCAAGAATGATTTAGACCAGCGTTTCCCAACCGGTGGGTCGCGGAAGGGTTACAGGAGAGTCGCGACTTGATCGTAAAACTACTATCAGAAACCATCGAATAAACCATCAGAAAAGATCAGAAAAATCGAAAATCGATTAAATGTAAGGAAGGGATACGATACAAATATGGTTTTATTCTATATTCTTCTATTCCTATATATGTGGAGGCATTCCGATAAGGAAAGGTGGGTCGCCAGCTGAAAAAGGTTGGGAACCGCTGGGTTAGACTAAAGTGAATCAGTAAAATATAGAGGAATGGAAATGTGGAAAATTCACTTAATATGAAGATAAAATAAACAATTATGGAATGTATAGACATTCCATCTTCATGTAACGGATAATGAAAACAAATACACAAAATCAGGGACTTAAAAAGGGGATTTTTGAACTTTTGGGTAGGGTTTTAGGAATCGCAATGGATGAAGTGGAAAGTTTTTGCAAGGAGACAACAGATGAGGAAATGAGTGAGTTTGTGGTAGCAAGAAAATTAAGAGTATGCCCTGTTTGTATGTAATAAGTTATTGTAATAACTAGATTGGATCTTTGGTATTAAATGCAATATTTTTATTTATTTATTTTAGTGTTCACATTTTCACTACTTTCAAAGACAAGAGTATGGCCCATAACTAAATCCAAAATCTCCTTGTCTTTCTACTGTTCTCAGATGTTTTGAGACAATATTAAATCTATGCTAACTGAATGAAAGAGAAAAATCTTTAAAAAGGGGCTGGTGCACTTCCATTTATAACACTTATTGTTAAAACACACACACAAAATCTGTTAGGAATTATAATTTCTACCATTTTTTTTTAAAATGAAAAGCTTTACTAGGGTAAATTACTTTTGTGTTCATTCAACAGGGAACCATTCATAGGCCTTTAAATATTTATCTTTCTTCAGATTTTTTCTCCTTTTTCTTTTGACTAACAAGGAGAAGATGCGGCCTGTATATTACATATTTTAATACCCTTTTGTGAGATGAAAATACTTCAAAAGTATGTATAGGTTTAAGGGGCAACAATCGAAAGATTTTGAGATATTTGACATTGTTTTCTTTGGATTTCTTGCTTTTAGCTTAAATGTTAGAAATGTGATCAACCTACTCCAGTTATCAGCGATACCTTGATGGCTAACATTCGATCTCAACACCTAAAGCATATGAGCAAGTGATGTTAGCCAAGGTAAGCAAGAGATGTGGTCAAGCTATCTCCGACAACTGTAGTTGGTCGACTGTATTTCTGAAATTTAAGCTAATAGCGGAAAGTGAATGAAAATAATGTAAATATCTCGAAATCTTTCAGTTTTGGCCCCTAAACCCATATCTATTTTTGAAATACTTCATATACACTTTCATCTCACAAAAGAGCATTAAAATATGTAATATACAGGCAGTGTCTTCTCCTTGTAAGCGATTTTCTACATCGATGTCTATCATTTTCTCAGTTCACGTGTGTTATGAATAAAAGAAATAAAATTCATTAATTAATATCTCATTTAATATATTAATATCAATTAATATATTCAGATGTTAAATTTTTACTACAACGTTCAAAGTGAAGACATAAAATTAATTTGACTTCATTAATCTTTGTGGAAAATAAGAATTGTTTATCATGATTTCCATAAGCTAGAAAAACTTAATCCATTTAAAACAAATAAATAAATAAAGCAACAGAATCTCTGCATTCAAAAGATATTCATTCACTCCAAGAAGGGGGGGGGGGGCAGAACAAAAAAAAACAAAACCCTTAAAATATTTGCTAGGCTATTTGTTTTAAATGAAGTGTTCATTAGCAATGGACAAACTATCTACTGATAAATGTTTGATACTCAGCTAATAAGCAAACTAAGATTTTAAAACAAAACTATGCAACAATTTAAAGCAAGTTTCTTTTCAAAGTTTTTGGTAAAGTTTATACCGTAGGTAGAGAATGAATTGCCAACCCATGCACTTACTTGCTCTCTATCATTTGAACTTGTTAAGGTGGTGGTGGTGGTTGTGGCAGTGGTAGTGGTGGTTGTTATCGTGGAGGAGGAGATAGGAAGACGAGTGACAGGGATGGATCGGGGGATGATTTCAGCTCCCCTTGATCGCTCAGGGAGATTGCTGTTAGTTTCTTGATTAGAACCGGAACTGTCAGTTTTCCGTACCCGTCGCCAAGACGGTAATTCATCCTCATTATCAGATGAAACTTTGGATGGAACGGTGGGAGCCTTAAATGTTGCAGAGGAAATTATTTTTAACAAAATTTACTTTCTTATATGTAATGTTTAACAAATATGACTGACTACTGCATCTACTGCTTAAGTTTATTTAAAAAGTGAAGGTTTTGAAAGGAAGAGGTTGCAAATTTAAGAAGATCGTTAAAGAAGATTTTGCTCCATAATTTTTAAAAATGGTGGCTAATGAAGTTTTTTAGAAGCAAAGATAGTGAAAATACATAAATTTTTAATTGATACAATTTTTTTTTATACTTATTAATGACTCATCAACAATTTACCATCTTTTCTGCCACTTTTACAATGTACAGAAATCTAACATGAAAATCTACGTTGCCAATATTGTAGATTGAGTTATTATAGATCAGTTAATGAACTGCATTATAATCTCTGCATCATACCTTACGACTGAGCTCTCAGATGTGATTAACATTTGAGACTGATGTTGAAGTGAGTCATTGTTAAGTAAAACAAATATCTATTTGGCTGAAAAAATACATTTTCTATCACTATCTGCCAACTCACTCAATTCATCAGTGATATCAATGTGCATGAAGTACAGTGAAAACAAGTACTCCTTTTTAAAAGATAAGTAGCTCTGTATTAAATGAGAGTAATTGATTGTACAATGGAACAACAAGAGTTGTATGGACTCAATTACACAACAGTTCGTTTCTAATATTTCTTGACCTTCAAAACCCTTGAACTTTACAAGTTTATGGGTTAACCGTTGCATTTAGCACAAATAATGAAAATGTTACAGCAGTTTCAAAGATTGTGCTCTGACTGAGAGCATCTACAAGTGGACTTATGTAAGTACTTCTTCACGGATACAGAAAAAGACTTCTTACTTGATTTTTATTCAACTTAAAACATAATATGTAAAATTTCCAAATATGATTTTCAACATTCCTACTATAAACAATAAGTTTGGATTTAGAGTAAATGAATATACTTACTCAAAAATATTTAGACAAATAAATTAGAATAATTATAATTGTAATAATTTTAGAGAAATCAAAAGCCAATTAATATATGATATAATCAATAAAAATATAGTAAAAAACTTCTAATCTATCCATCCATCCATAGTCCAGAGACAGGTCCGCATTCTGTGGAATTCAGTAGAACTCCCAGAACCGCCTGGGAAAGATACTGAGGTGGTTTTCCGGGGCGTCCCTCAGGAAGCCATTATGGCAAGGCTTCAGACCGAAGAGAAAGTGAAGAAGAGGCTGACAAACACAGGAAAGGAAATTGAAACAACCAAGCCACGTCCGGGAATCGAACCTGGGTGCCGACAAAATGCCCGCATGGCAGACCGCCGTCGAGACCGCATGGCCACGCCGGCACAGCTTTCTAATCTATACTTTAACATTAATTAATTTTGTTTTTGAAAAGACGCACATTATAAAAGACTTTCCAGCACCTATAAAACGGGAGTAATTCTATAATTACAACTAATAGGACTGGTAAATATTTAAAAAAAATAATAAATAAAATCACTTGCTCTTGCTGATGCACAACAGTCATAACTGTCTTAGGAATTACAAGCAAAGGATGATAAGTATAAAAGAATATTTGGTCTTCATCTGAAAACCAAAGTAACTCCAAATGCTCAAATGAAGCAAATCTAATCACAAGATAAAATCTGTAAAATGGTGAGCAGAATATGGGATACCGTTATTTTTCAAAGCTGTAAAGTCAGCAAACATGCACTCTAGTCAGCAGATAGTGATAGAAATTCCATCTCCTTAATATTTTGAATGAAATTTTTCAAAGATCTTTACACAATTTGAGAGATGACACCCAAAACACTAAATTAATAATCACAATATAACATGTCTAGTATCGTTTACTTTTTCGATTTTTGGAGTAAAAATTCACAATACCTGTTTTGGAGGTTCCCTGTTCTTATTTTGTTCATCTTGTTTTGCACGAGATTCTTCCTATAAATTGAAAAATACAACAAAGCATAATTAATGAATAGCTTTGCAGATATTTATACAGCAATGGATAATCAAATTAATAAATTTTTATCTCTTGAAAAATCCACTTAATCCAACATGAACATATGAATAATTCATATTTTCAGCGTTAAAATGCTGGATAATTTTAAGAGTTTCTGTCATCTATACTGTTAAGTGATTCACTAGTAAAGACAGTTTAGTGGGGTTTTCATTTAGATAAGACTGTTTTTGAAGTACAGTAAGCATTTTTTTTTATTTTACTATTTGAATGTACACTGACAAGCAAAAAAAAAAAAATCAACATTCATATTTTCATTTGCTGCCTATTTTTTCAGAAATTAAATGATTTTGAATGGAAATGTATATATCATTTGAAAGCTAATAAAGTACACTTACAAATGGTATCACAAGTAATCAGTATACAACAAAGTTTTCTTTACTGTAGGACATAGAAACGGAAAACAGGGAAACAGGAACAATTCGATACCTGTCATGAAAAACACTTAACTCGAAAAACATCATATTTGCATTACGATGTTCTTTGGATGAAATGCTTGATATCTTTGAATAGCCAATGGCTACACATGCCTTGTAGTAGTTGCATACTGTTAACATACTTAGGGAGTCTTGCTTTGTTATTTTAAAATCCTTATTTTTCGTAGATATTTAACTTACTTTGATGCACCTGAAAATTGCTGAAATTGAGTTTCAATGTTTTTCATTTTGGGGTATCGAATTGTTGAGGAAGGAACAATGAAATGGAAAGGGTTCATTTGAAAAGAAAAGCCAAAATACTGTAAAAAGAAACAAAGTTTACTGTATTCAGTATTTGGTGTTGCTATTCCTAGCTCTTATAACTGCTTCCATATGGTTTGTCATTGACCATATTAACTTCTGCACCATTTCCTGCAGAATGGCTTTCCACTCCTCTACCATGGTGGCCTAGAGTTAAGTGATGGTGCTAGGAGCGGGACTTCTGACTCAAACCCTTCTCTTCAGCTAATCCGACATGTGCTCGATGTGATTTAAGTCTGGGCTGCGAGGAGGCCAGCCATGATAGGTACGCTAATCTCGTCCAGAAACTGTCGGGTGCACCTCACAACATATGGTCTCGCGTTGTCATGCATTAGCATGGAGTCTTGACCGACAAACTCTGCAAATAGGACCACATAGTCGCCTAAGATGTCACACTGATGTAGTCATCTCCCATCAACCACCTTTGCGGCCACCACCAGCTATGATAACGAGGTCTCTTTTCGCCACTAGGGAAATCCCAGCACAGACCATGTAGGATCTGCAGCCATAGCTCACTTGTTGTGCATAACATTTTTCAGCCTCTATATACCTGAACTATTCTGTTGCTGCCATGCAAGCACATTCTGCTTTCAGCAGAAAACAAAACATTGCTCCATTACTCAAAATTCTAATCAACATGATCACGAGCAAATCGAAGACATGCTTATCAATGGGCTGCAGTCAAGAGGGCCCCTGTAGCAGGCCTCTTTGGTGTCAGGTTGCCATTCTTCAACCATCTTCTGACTGTCCACTCACTGACATCCCCCCCCCCTATGCTTGTCTCAGTTCTTGTTGGATGTCAATTCTGGTAAGGTGACGATTTCGGAGTGAAGTCAAGACAGAAAACTGATTGTCTCTCTGTGATGAGGAACGCGGTCTGCCTGAACCTGGTCTCCGATCAAAGGCACCAGTTATCCGATACCTCCGATATACTCGCGTTACGGCACTGAGTGTGCACTTCTTGTAACAAGGGCAACAAACTCAAGCTGCTTCTTCAGACGTGGTATCCATTTCGAGAGTGAATAATGCAATGTAATTAGAGATGTGTACCGGTCAACTTCTGAAAAGTGACAGATGAGTAATTTTTGGAACACACTGCTTTTATAGGCAATGAGCTCATGCAAACCATACATGACATTCAAGAATTTAAAAGCATTTTTGAGAATAGGCCAGATGTCACGTTACAGTTATGTTGGATACTGACTTTTATCGTACCATTTGAAAGTTTATTTCCTACGATATCAGATGATGTATAATTTTCCGCTGCAAATACATTGCTCTCTTAACATAATTGACAGTGAATGCAAATATTAATATTGAGTCGATTTTTTTGCTTGCCAGTGTATTAAGTGGTGCAATGTAATGTGCTTTTTTTATGTTACACAATGGAGAGGCTGTAAATATGCCTTGATGTTATTGCCGACAACAACAGTTATTTCCAACTATCCCATTCTTTTACTACAGTATACCTCAGTAATTTAGAAATTTTATACTTCTTCTTGAAACATTAAGAGTTTACATCTTTTAGCATCAAATATGACACATCATTTTTGACATCTCATGCTTCATCAGCTATGATAGTTCAAAAGTAATTTGCTGCCTCAATCATGTCTATTTCTAAATTGCATTAAAACTTCAGTTTGAGATTTCTATCAAAAATTTTATTCCTATATAATTTCTGTGTCTCCCAAAGTCCAGTTCCTTACCTCCGCGTGGTGGGAGACGGGCAACGCGATAAAGAGATAGCTTGTGGGTTTCCCCGAGAACTCTGTAAGCGGCTAAATTTGAACTGGTGAAGAGGTCGACGGAAGAGTCCTATTTAAGACCAACGGCGATACTCTTTTAGCTGCGTCTGTACTCCAGAGGAGCGGCAGCAACAGGCGTCTGTACTTCAAGTTAGAAGCGGCCTTGCTTTGCAGTGGAAGCCTGCTACTCTTCCAGGTCTGAAGCCTTACCATATTGGTTTCCTGAGGAAGGCAATGGAAAACCACCTCAGTAAGTCTTTTCCAAGTAAAATGGCAAACACGACGAATAAAGCTCACGCAACTGGCAAGAACAGGGTCTACCAGCATAAGGTGGATGTTGTGCCCGGCAGGAGAGGAAACGGGGCCTCTCAGGTCGTTAACCTGCGAAACCCCCGATGTAACGTCAACGAAGAGATCATCCAGTTAAAAGGAAAAGATAGAGCAATGGGGATACAAAAAAGGCCAGACAATATCAAAGAAGAAACCATTAGAATGGGAACATGGAATGTAAAAACTATGTTGCGGTCCGGGAAGTTGGAAAACCTGAAGAAGGAAATGGAAATGAATAAATTGGATTTGGTCGGCTTAAGTGAAGTTAGATGGGAAGATATAGGAGATTTTGAGAGTGACGGCTACAGAGTTATATACTCTTGTAAAACTCGTGGCTCTAATGGAGTGGCTTTTGTGCTAAATCAAAAAGTGAAAAGTTCGGTCAAAAAAATTGTTTTCAAAAGTGATAGAGTGATAATGATGAAACTCAAAGGTAATAATATAGATTTGATGATTATTCAGGTTTATATGCCCACTAGTCAGTACGATGATGAAGATGTGGAAGAGATATACAACCAAATAGAGGAAGTCATGGAAGAAGATAAAGTCAAGAAATGTACTATAATAATGGGTGATTGGAACGCGGTAATAGGAGATGAAGAAGTAAATGACATAGTAGGGAAATATGGTCTTGGCAAGAGAAATGAGAGAGGTGAAAGACTACTGGAATTCTGTAAGAGGCATAAATTGATTGTGAGCAACACGTGGTTTAAATTACCTAAAAGAAGATTATATACTTGGAAAATGCCTGGAGACATCGCAAGATATCAGTTGGATTATGTCTTAATACAAAAAAGATTCAGGAACGGTGTAAAAAAAGTGCTAACTTATCCAGGAGCTGACATAGATTCGGACCATAACCTACTTGTGTTAGAGGCAAGAATTAGATTGAAGAAATTATTTAGCGGGAAAAAAAAGAAAAGATGGAATGTAGAGATACTTAAAGGAACAGCTGGAGCTAAATATAGAGAGAAGATGGATATTAAAATTAGAGACTTAGAGGAAACTTTTGAAGAAGTCCTTGACACCGATTTTAAATGGAATAGGCTAAAAAAATTGATATATGAAACAGCTAAAGATGAAATTTGATTTATTGAAAGCAGCAAGTTAAAAAAGCCATGGATAACAAATGAAATGATAAACAAGATGGAAGAGAGAAGAAAATGGAAGAATATAAACAGTGAAGAAGGAAGAAAGAAATATAGATTGCTAAATAATGAGCTAAGAAGAGAAACGGATAAGGCAAGGGAAATTTGGCTGAGTAATGAATGTAAATCTATTGAGGAGATGGACAGAAAAGGACTCTATGATAAGATGTTTATGAAAGCTAAGGAACTTACCCATTATAAGAAAAAAGATGTACGGAGCCTGCCCATTGAGAATAAACGAGGAAAACTGATATATGACAAGGAAGAGCAGAGTGATAGGTGGAAGGAATATATTGAGGAGCTTTACGCAAAGAATGAAAAACCAGATAAAATAGTACTAGAAAAACAGGATGATATTTTATTGGAAGAAAGAGGTCCGGACATACTGAAATGTGAGGTGGAAATGGCTATTAAGGAGCTAAAAAGTGGGAAAATGGAGGGTGTAGATGAGATTCCTGGTGAAATGTTAAAACAGCTGGATGAATGTGGAATTAATGAGATTTTGGGGCTTTGCAATCTCATTTATAAAACAGGCGAATGGCCTAGAGATTTCACTAAAAGCTTTCTAATACCTATTGGAAAAACTAGTCACCCTACTAAATGTAGTGACTATAGAACAATTAGTATAATCTCGCATACCTCTAAGGTGATGTTAAATATTATCAAACGACGTCTATACAACAAGGTGGAATACTATCTAGGAGAGGACCAATTTGGTTTTAGGAAGAACAGGGGAACAAGAGATGCAATTGGAGTGATGAGAACAATCTGTGAAAGACATATTGAAGTTAATCGAGAAGTTTATATTTGTTTTATTGATCTGAAAAAAGCCTTTGATATGGTGAAATGGGATAAACTGATGAAAGTACTAAAGAAGATAGGTGTGGATTGGCGAGATCGTAGACTGATTGCGGAACTTTATATGAATCAAAAGGCAATAATTGAGTCAAAAGGAGGAAGCAAAAAGGAATGTATAATTGGAAGAGGAGTGCGACAGGGTTGCTACTTATCCCCTGTGCTATTCAATATCTTTTCGGAAGAAATGATAAACGAAGCTTTTGATTGTGAAGAGGATACGGGAATCAGTATTGGAGGAAGAAGAATAAAAAGCGTTAGATTCGCGGATGATTTGGCTATATTAGCAGAGAGTGAGGAAGATTTACAACACTTGCTGAAAAGATTTAATGAAGCCTGTCTTAAATTTGGAATGGAAATCAAGGCCAAGAAAACAAAAGTGCTGCGAGTTGCCAGAAATGCTGAAAATGTATGTATTAAATTAAATGGAGAAAAGGTGGAACAGGTCAAGCAATACAAATATTTGGGAAGCATAATACAGGAAGACGGCAGATGTAACTTAGATATTAGAGATCGAATTCGTAAGGGTAAATTTGCATTCTATAACAGAAAAAACTTGTTCACAAATCAGATGGATATTGAATTAAAAAAAAGACTTATAAAATGTTACATTTGGAGTATATCCTTGTATGGTTCAGAAACTTGGACTCTGAGAAAGAGAGATGCTGGGATGCTAGAAGCATTTGAAATGTGGCTATGGAGGAGGATGGAGAAAATTAAATGGACAGACAAGGTGACTAATGACAAAGTTCTCGAAAAAATTGGGGAAGAGAGAAGTTTATTAAAGAACATTAGAAGAAGAAAAAAGAACTGGATTGGTCATGTGCTGAGAGGTGAAAATCTCATGAAGGAAGTATTGGAGGGGAAGATTGAGGGAAAGAGACCAAGAGGAAGAAAGAGAAAAATGATCCTGGATGACCTATTGGTTACGAGTGGATATCAAGGCCTGAAAGAGGAGGTAAGAAATAGAACAACTTGGAGTAAGAGACATTGCTGACCTTATTTGCTGCTTGCCATTGGACCTGTCTACGACAGAACACTGATGATGATAATTTCTGTGAGATACTGAAGTGAAAGAATGGAAGAGTAGAAATGATGGAGAATTAAGTAGCAAAACCTGTAGCAGAAATTCTAAAGTGTGGTTTTAAATAAAAAATAATGATTCAACTTTTATTAGTTGACTTTTATTAACATTAAATGTGTAATTTTCCCTCACTTGCTTTTAATACACCTAGTTAGATCACTTTAAATCTCCCGAAAAGCTATCAAATCAATATATAATGTGATGTTCAAATTATCCAAGTTTTGTTTTTTTATTATGTCAAAACAGGTTACTTGAGCTAAATGTAAATACCTACCCTGTTTGAGAGGATTTCTCTGGAAATCTCATTTTTGTTGGCCTTATTCTTTTTCTCTATAGAACAAAATAAAAATATTTTTAAGCATTTAATTAAATATCACTACGAAACTTTAAAAAAAAAAAGAGCAATTGTTAAAAAAAAATTTCAAATGCCTTACCAACTTCAGTTTCTGATTCAGATTCTTCACTTTCCTCACTCTCTTCTTCAGATTCACTTGATTCTGAAGATTTCTTCTCTGTTAAAAGAAAATAATAAGCTTTTAAGTATGGCAATCACTAGCCTTGAAATATGTATATTTTATTAACTTTGAAACAAAGCATGGAATATAATAACGATACATGAAAAAAAAATAGCATTGTTGTTTTAATTTTGCTTTTTATTGGAGGGGTGGGGGTAAGGGGATAAAATAACAATAAGCTTTCACAAAAAAGTGCTTTTTTACACACTCAATGGCAAAATTAAGCGCTAACCTCTAAACTTCGAGCTATTTGCCAGATTTATTTTTTCTTACTTTTAATATTAATTATAATCAATTAAAAACAAAATCAGGATTTCGGAAAACAAACTAATTACAAACTTTAAATGTGGTTTCGTATTTTTATCACTAAAGTAAACAAATTACAAATGATTCCTTAATTGTAAACAATACACTAAGCTCTACAATTACACACTACAATCTCTATGGTCATTGTTTTCTTTATTTTAACAACGAGTATTGCCTCCTCATGATTTTCTGAAGGTGATTAGGAAGGTCATCAATGATGTCCTTGATGTCTGATTGCGGTATGTTGTGCCATTCTTCTTGAGCCACTATCCTTACCTCTGATAAGGTTGTTGGCACATGTATCTAACTTTTTATGAGCCTTTTTAGATTGCCCCATACATGTTCTATGGGATTGAGGTTGGGACTCCATGCAGGCCAGTCCAATCTTTGGATACCTACAGTATCCAAGTAATCGAAAACGATTCTGGCTACGTGTGACCATGCGTTACCATGCATGAATTGGAAATCTTCACCAATAAATGGCATGACATGATCTTCTAAGATGCCTTGCAAGTACCCGAGAGCTGTCAATCCACCATGTTCGAGTACCATTAAGTTGGAGTGTGCCTCGTATGATATGCTGCCCCAAGCCATTATTGACCCTCCATGATAACTCACGGTTTCGACCATTGAACAAGGTGCAACTCATTCATTTTGGCGCCTATACACTTGCTGCCGTCCATCTGGTCCTCATAAATATATCCTCGACTTGCGAAAAGAACATTCACCTATTGGTCCCCAATCCATTGCACGTGTACTTGAGCAAAATGAAGTCAAGCTCTCCAGTGCTGTGGAAGCAATTCTGGACCTTGAGCTGGTCTAAAAGCTGTTAAATTTCTTTCAGCCAACCTTCTTCTCACAGTTCTTTCACTAAAACTGACCCCTTGTACTTCATATAGTTGGTTACAAGCATGCATTGTAGTAGTAAAGTGATTTCTGAACACCATACTTGTCATAAATCTATCATCATGAGCAGATGTGCACCTCTGGTGACCTTGACCTGGTCTTCCAGTATATGAGCAGGTCTCCCTGTAGTGTCTAATGGCATCTCGTATTGTTGTATGTGGCATTCCCAGTATATGAGCCATGTAACATTGACTTTGGACATTGTCTACCAATGTGATAGCCCTACCTACTGCAGCTGCATCCATAGGCATTATTTATTGCCTTTATGGTAATTAAACTAAATACAAATGAATAACAAACACGAAAGTAACATCAAACTTGAACTAAACAATAACAATTATGGACAACGAACTCAGAAGATTACGACTCCTCCAAGGCTAAATACAATATAAACTGATTTTACCAAAATCCATGCTAAAACGTAGGGGTGTCGAGAGGATAAGGGATTTTTTTACTCAAAAATGTTTTAATCTTTAGTGAACCCCCTTACAGCGATTGATATATGGACCAACCCATTTTTTTCTGCACTTAAAAACGGTGGGCAGTTAATTTTGCCATTGAGTGTAGTAAAAGGTTTCAAAGGAAAGTTCAAATTTAACACACTCCACATTTTTTTGAAAAGTCGATATCACATACATGGATTTTTCTAATAACTGGGGACATTCATTCTATATATTAGAATAATTTTAATATAATCTCTAATTAATGATGTGTGGAATAAAATAGATATAAATCTTAAAATGTGGAGAAATCCCAATAAAAAGTACAAATTCAAAATTACTTAGGTAATTTGTCGTCAGTTCAAAACATGAGGCCAGAATGTTTCAGCCTACAGGCAGGCAATTGTCAACTGTGAAATAGCAGTTGAAACTAGTTGAAATAATAGCAGTTGAAAATAGCCTGCCGATAGAGAGGCCAGAATTTTCTTAAATGGTCAAGAAAACTGCTCTTGACCAATTCATATGGATTCACCCTCCAGTTTATTTCAAGAAACATCTACTGTTCATGGTTGGCAAAAAATACTCAACTGTGAGATATGATGAAGCCAAGACGCATCATATTTTTACTATAGTCATTAATGAATTAATGTAACAAGGGTTTATCATCAAAACCAAAGTCAAACTGAAGTTGCTTTCTCAAACAATTTTCAAATATACTATGAAATTCGTAAAATATGTATGGAAATAACGCTTACCTTCTTTGATAATCTCTTCTTCTGGAAAAAAAAAAGAGAGAAAAGATATAGTTATTGTTATTCTAATATGTTTACAATCAAGAAAATAAAAAAAATAATAATAATGAAAGCTTATGTGATTTTGAAGTACTTACTGTTATCGTGCAAAAGTTGAACACGTTCT
>JAFIDM010084444.1:0-13159 GCA_023159025.1 Thereuonema tuberculata
AAATAAATTCTAATACAATTTATAGTTTTAAATGTTGAAAATATGATTGTGTACTTCTACATGGATTTCTAGGGCATGTAGTATTTCATCTTTCTACCTACTGCAGATTTTGAATAAAAGGGTTCACAAAATGTGATCTAGTTGGAATGTGAGACTCGCTTCGTTTGTCCAAATTCAAATGTGCAAAAATAAATCTTTATTTCAGAGTGTACATAAATAGAAAAAATACATTTTTACTGTAATTCTATAAAAAACAAAATAACACCAAACAAAAAGAGTCTAGTAAATGTAGATGATTCATTAAGCATAACATACTTGATCAAAAAAAACCCCAAAAAGATACATTTTGTTTCCTACCTTCAAAATCAAACGCAGATATTAAAAATTTGTCAATTCGTGATTTCACTGTTAACTAAAAGACGAAAATTAAAAAAAAACCTTCGGCCTTCTTGGTTGTCTGATGAAGATCTCTGTAGAGATGGCCGAAACTTATTATGAATTTTAAAATTTAATGTATTTTAAAATTGTTTTTAAGTAGAACTAGTCAGCTACCCGTCGTTTTGCTCCGAAAGCCTCGCGTATGTAACGGAAAACAATTTGATTTAATAAAAAAAACACACACACACAAATTACATCAAGTAAATTAAACCTTAAATTTTTTTGAAGTTTTTTTTTTTTTTTATGTTAATTGTTGATGTCTATATTCTCTCAATCCACGACTGCTTTTAGAATCAGCGTGTGAATCGTATATCTGTGATATATTTTTATTTTTTATAGAGACTAGTTCAATATAACTTGAGAACAATGTTTATTTCAAGGGGTAGCCTCATGGTCATTGGCTAGAGTCCTCCTATTTTTAAGTAGAAAGCGTTTGCATTCTCTTAATTGCTATTTAAGTGGCCCTATGTTTTTCTTTTTTATTTCTTTCATCTTTGCAAACTCTGTAACCCATAATCTTTAATAGCTGGGACTGATAGTGAATCATTGTATACACCTGGACGGGTTATTATGAAGCATGATTCCATACATTTTCTTTCATTTTCATTTCGACATTTGGCGAGGATTTCCGGATTTTCAACGTCAATTATATGATGAGCTGCGGCACTGTATGTATAGGTTAAATAGTCCTTGTTCCGGGCATAGATTGCTCTCCGGTATTCATCAGTTCGCTCATCAATTCTTCGGGACGTTTGCCAATATACTGGCAGACCTCATTTTTGCACTTTAGCGAGTACACAACAGATTTGTTGATCAATTTCACATCAGCGGCATGCTGCTTGATCAACATAGAAATTTATTCATTTATTTATGTGCATACATAAGACCAAAAACAATTTAATTTAAAGTTGTAGTCCTGGTGGCCTTAATGGATAAGACGTCTGACTTCCGATTAGAAGTTGCAGGTTCGATTCCTGTCGAGGACGTTTAATTGTTTTTTATTTTCCATTTACGCAGCAAATTTCGCCGGACAGACAGACAGAAAGACAGAGAAATAAAAGATTTTAGAAATATAGATTATAATCTCAGTCATTACTTCTCTGCCATTCCTTCGAAAATTTTCACAACAATTTCTAAAATTTAAAAATAGTACATTGTCAGGTTTTGCCCTTAGAAAAATGAAGATGCACAATTAAGAGTTAATTCATTTTATCCAGTTTTACGAATAAAGTAAATACTGCCAATATAAACTAATACTATATTGAAATTTTAAAAAAAATTTACTTGAAATACACTATTACCATAAATTATACTTCAACAACTTTAAAAGAGATTTACTTGAATTCATTCCTCTTCTTACAAGGAAACCTCTCGAACTCTAAAAATTCAGATTTTAATGAAACTTTGCAGAATGAATCTATAGATTGTTTTTATTAAATGACATGAATCTTAGGTGCGGAATCCAACTCGAAGTGGGCTAAAAAGGGACCCGAATTTCGTCAAAAAGCGATCGTTTTACCTGTCAAACACCAGATGGCGCCAATGACTTGTTTATAACTACGAAACGTAGCACTTTCCTATGCCTTTCCATTGTGAACTTGAATGAATTTTATATATTTTTATTTAATTGTATAAAAAAAAAAATATATATATTTTTTTTTCTTGCCATCTTGTTGTGAATCTTTCAGGGAGTATTTGGACGGGAGGTGGTGGGGGTTGAGTTATTTAATCCTTTGTTCTTTTTTTTCCCCCTTCCTGGGTTTTTCCTTTTGTTTCTTAATGGTTGTTTGGGTCCCCTTAACCAATCAAGGAGGTCAATCAGGAGAATTAATTTTGGGGTATCTTTTGGGTGGTTTTGGGGTTCTCTCTCTCTGGACCTTGGCAGCGAACGAGTTGGAAGTGGAATTTGGATGGTAAGCATTTTAGGACTAATGTGCAGTTGGAGAACTCCCACGATGAGTCCTTTGTTAGTTAGCCACCTCGTGTAGAGGCATTCTAATTGAGGTAACAGTTTTTTTTGTTTGGTGTAAGTAAAGCTGAAAGCTATGGATCACAGGCAGGCAGAGCCTTTTAAAGATACGTAAATTTTTTTTATCATCGTACTTGGACTAAGAACTTTCTAGTTGAATAGTATTTTCGCCAAATTATTCAGAACTTAGCATTGTTTTTATGCGGTTGCTCTCTATTAGTAGTTGCCCAAAAAAATGAGTATTCCTTCCTTCCTTTGGTTTCAGAGAGAACCACTTGTGTAAATTTTATTTTGCCCTTTTTCCTAAGACTTCCTTGATGGGAACTAGTAAATTTTTTTTTGTAAATTAACAATATTTTCCTTTGTTGGTCTGTCGTCCAAAACTCCCTCTCTTATTTAATATTTATACTTTTGTAATAGTATATTTCTTTTGTTAAATAAAGCCTTGTTTTTTTTATTGTTAATTTTACCTGTGTTTTGGCTTTGATTTAAATTAATTCTTTGTTAGTCGCTTTTTATCCTGCCCCGAGTGAATGTTTTTATTGCCCCTCACAGTAATTCAAAATAGAACTAATAGAATTACCGCGTGTAGGTCACACCATAGAAAAGTAAGTAACGCTCTCTGTTGACTCCTCATGTAATCTTATTCAAAGAGGGTCTTTGATATACAGTTATGAAAGGTTTCCAAATTGGGAAACATTCTTAAACGTAAATTAGAATAGAATCAGATATAATAAGGGGAAACATTCTGCATGAGTTAGTTATGATATATAATATAAAGACAGGATCAATAGATCAATTTCCTTAGCGTCGTAACATGGTAAAAAAAATCTAACGAAATCTAGCGAATTTTAATGTATTTTTTATAAATTAAAAATACTGATGGTTTACTTCAATAAAAAATTTTGTATATTGGGGTCATTGTAAAACAATCTTTTCGATATTTGTTTTGGTATTATTTTTTTATTTCTATAATAGCTTAAAAATGAGAGGTGCAAAGAATGTATCTGAAGTGGTTAAGTTATTGATAGCTTATAACTTTCGAGAGTCAAATCCATGGGAGGGATTTTATTTTTTTAATAAGTATTACAAAAATATAAGGAATTTGCACAAAGTTTTTACTTTTATTTGTTGTATTTATGTTTGATTATTTTGCTATTTCAAATTTAAAAGTGCTTTTTTTATCTTAATTTTTGCTTCCATTTCTTTATTCACTAAATTAATTACATAAGACAATAAAAATCTTAACATAAAGAAATTCAATGGGAAAAAATATGACAAAAACAAATAAAGAAAAGAAAAAGAAATAAAAAACAACTTACTGTTAGGAAAAAGAAAAAAATATAAGAAAATAATACTTATTAACTTCGAGAGTCAAATCCGTGGGAAGGATTTTATTGTTTTCCCTCTTCCTCAAAAAGAAGAAAAAGTTTTCTTGCTTAAAGAAAACAAAATATAGTGATTAAATGTAGATTGTAATAGCAGTTTATCGATATTTGTTATTGATTTAAAATGAAGAAAATTGAGTTTTCGAAAATCGAAAAAATTGATTTATACTGGATCCAATACACAAAATTTTTTATTGAAGTAAGCAATCAGTAATTTGAATTTATAAAAAATACATTAAAATTCGCTAGATTTCGTTAGATTTTTTTTACCATGTTACGACGCTAAGGAAATTGATCTATCGATCCTGTCTTTATATTATATATCATAACTAACTCATGCAGAATGTTTCCCCTTATTATATCTGATTCTATTCTAATTTACGTTTAAGAATGTTTCCGAAGTTGGAAACCTTTCATAACTGTATATCAAAGACCCTCTTTGAATAAGATTACATGAGGAGTCAACAGATTGCGTTACTTACTTTTCTATGGAAAGGCATAGGAAAGTGCTACGATTCGTAGTTATAAAGAAGTCATTGGCGCCATCTGGTGTTTGACAGGTAAAACGATCGCTTTTTGATGAAATTCGGGTCCCTTTTTAGCCCACTTCGCGTTGGATTCCGCACCTAAGATTCATATCATTTAATAAAAACAATCTATAGATTCATTCTGCAAAGTTTCATTAAAATCTGAATTTTTAGAGTTCGAGAGGTTTCCTTGTTAGTAAATTTCAATTTTATTTTCAGCTTCAACTAATAAGCCTCGTTTTTACTTTATTTGTTTCGAATGAATAAATGACCATGAAATTACTAATAGTACAATTAAAAAGATGATATTGCATTACAGTTGTAAAAGTAATAAATATTTGAATATATTTTGAATGTTTTTTAAAAAACTTACTTAGGAATTCTGTTAATTTGAATTTTTTGTGATGGCTTCAAGAATTGAAAGATCAGTTGATGTATGAAATGAAACCCATAAATACTCTCAACACATGATGTAGGGACAGCGTGGAATAGTATTTTAGCTTTTAGTAATTTTTTAATGAGTTTCGATCAACAATGAAAATTAATCTGCTTTCAAGATTACAATAGAATTCCTGAAGTGATTATTGAAAGCTTTAGAGAAAATATTTTTCCAGAGGGTTCCAAATCGCTGCGTACTAGGCAGCTCGATATTTTCTATATTGAACATGACGTCACATGGATTGCAACTTGGAAATTCTCTTTTTTTCAAATAATGAAAAGACTGCTTCAGTATAATAACCGAAATAATATGTGAAATAATAAATTTATAAGCAGTCTCACACTAAAATAAATCAAAAAAATAAATCGAAAAAAGCAACTTTTCAAAGATAATAGAAATTATAAATTTGACTTTTTGTTTTCATCAAATACTAGTCGGCTACCCGTCGCTTCGCTCCGGAAGCCTCGCGTATGTAACGGAAAACAATTTGTATTTATTAAAAAAAACACACACACAAATTACATCAAGTAAAATAAAACTAAAATTTTTTTAAAGTTTTTTTTTTTTATTTTAATTGTTGATGTCTATATTCTCTCAATCCACGACTGCTTTTAGAATCAGCGTGTGAATCGTATATCTGTGATATATTTTTATTTTTTGTAGATATTAGAATGTAATCCTTGTGGTCTAATGCCTAAGACGTCTAACTTCGGAGCAGAAGGTTGCATGTTGGATTCCAATAGATAACTTGTAGAAATTATTTCTATTTTTGTAAATTATAATAATTGCACCAGTCAGACAGAGAAATAAAAGATTTTAGTAATATAGATACACTTTTCAGTGGCTTTTGAGGTACAAATAGTGAGTTTTCAGTATTCTACCTAATAGAAATAGTGCTTCTTTCTTTGTTGAGTCTCTTTTTTTTTTTTTTTATTTCCATTGATACTTTACAGTGGTTTTTTGAGTTATAAATAGTGATTGTTTTTGAGTAACAAAAAGTGATTTTTCAGAATTCTACCTAATAGAAATATTGATTCTTTTTTTTTTTTTCTTTTCTATTTTATCCAATTCCAATTGATACTTTTCAGTTGTTTTTGAGTTACTAATAGTGAAAATTATCTACTAATCTAGGCCATCAGATTGTTCAATAGAGATATTTGACGAGGAGATGTTCAGATGGACGTTAGTTGATATAGATGATAAATGAAGATCATAGCTTGTACATGAAATTCTTCGCAACAAATTGATTGTGACTATTCTTTAGAGTGAAGATAACCAAATTCTGTTGAATTGTGACTCAAAGACATAAAGTTGTACGTGAGTGAAGACAACGTTTTCCAAATATATAGCAACTTTATTTAGAGTTTGTCCTTGAGCTTTATGGATAAATATCGCATAAGAAGGTCTGATCGGAAATTGTTTTCTTGTGAAAGTGAAGGGAAGTAGATTATCGCATGGTTCCATAGACATCCTATGGATGAAAACAAAATCTCCTTTGTGACTTCTGTTATAATTTCGGTTTCTATGACATCATTATCGAATGAACGGCAATTAAGTTGAGTTCCATTGCAGTATGCAAACTTGGGATTGATGTTTCGCAACAATATTATTGGAGATCCAATCATCAATGACAAACGATGTTGAGGAATACCGCTGAGATTCAATGCGTTCAGATACTCGGGCAGATAGAGATGTTCGTGTGGTGGGTTATCAGAAGTGTCAATTTTATTCGCACTTGTATCCTCTGTAGTCTCTCCTTGTATTCTTAGACTTATCATTCGATTGATGTTATCGACACACTCGTTCATCTTGGTTGATGAGTCGCATATTTATCGTGAGTTTTTTACTTTGATGTGATTCTAGCTTTATGAGTTACAAATAGTGATTTTTTCAGTAATCTACCTAATAGAAATAGTGGTTCTTTCTTTCTTGACTCTTTTTTCCAATTGATACTTTTGAGAGGTTCTTGAGTTACAAATAGTGATTCTTCAGTACTCTACTTAATGGAAATACTGCTTCTTTCTTTTTTGACTTTCTTTTTTATTACAATTATTTTTCAGTCAAAGTCAGTTCAGTTTTTACAGATAAGTCAAAAAAGCAATATGAAGAGAGCTGTAGTTCCCATGGCCTAACGGATAAGATGTCTGACTTCGAATCGGAAGGTTGCAGGTTCGATTCCTGTCGCAGATGTTTCACTGTAAAAATTGTTTCTATTTTTCATTCTCACACAAAACTGCGCCGTCAGACAGACACACAGAGAAATAAAAGATTTTAGTAATATAGATTGTGGTTTGTAACGATATTTTAATTGTCAGCACATTTCTTATACAATTTAAATTTTGCGTCAGTAAATAGTTACATTTATTATCAATTTCTGCAATTTTTGATAAACCTAAAGATAAAAAAAAACCAGTTGTTTGTTCACTTCGTTATTGGACCGTTGGTTGTTCCATAGTGATTGTTTTTACCAAAATCAATAGGAATCTCTCTTGTAAAATTCTACATTTACAATTAAAAAAAAATCTCAGTTCTGAAGGATGTACAGTTTTTAGGTATATATTATTTATCGTAATATTTTAGTTATCGTCACATTTCTCAGGCGGACAATCAACGGACATTTACATTTGGCAGTAAATTCCATTTTAATATTTTTTTTTAAATTAAAATCCTATTTTTATCTCTTCGATAGAAATTAACGGAAGACAGAGTGCAAAGACAACATAAAAATGAACTGTGAATGAACTGTTCATTAATGCTATAAAAAGAGTTGAAAATAAACATCATGCCTGAATAATAAATATTAACAACAAATATTTAAATAGGAAGGATTCATCCTTTGTCTTTCAATATTGTTTTCCTTTGAGACTAAATATTGAGCTATTTTCTATTTCATGGAATGGCCTCTTTATATTAAGGTGAAACAGTTAAATTACAGATTTTTCTACATTCATTATTTTACTTATGCAATTTATTTTTGTATCTTCGTATTTATCAATATTTACTTTTTCTTCAAGGAAAAAAATAACCTATATTTTCCTCTTAAATTTTCCTGTTCACTAAAATATTTCCTACTGAGTCGTGAATTCTAAATCAAATTCATCTTTTAAATTGACAGGCGGCAGAATTTTTTTCATTGTTCTTCATAATAGACAATTTATATTCCTGATCATCGTAAGTTCTTGAAATCTAAGGGTTAATAGGAAAAGCCTATCCTGATTCTCATGAATTTCAATTTTTTCTTTCACGACTTGCAATAGTTGAGGAGATAATGATTTCTCTTTTCCTCTTTTCAACTGTCCTTTCCTATCTTTCAATGTAAACGAAATTGAAGCATTAGATTCAAAATGACAGATTCAAAATTCCATTAAAAAAACATTGAGGAAATATCCATTAAGTCACTTAAACAAAGGATTGAATTTTGAATATAAAAAAGAAAACTGATTTTTGTTTGTTAACGAAATTATTGTACAGAATTTGTGACAAAAAGTATGAGTTATAGATTCGTAAAACTATTAAAACTGAACAACAACAATAAACATCTTATACGGAAATTGTATTGTTTTGCGAATAAATTCAAAAACGCATTTAGATTTTTCACCCAAGTGAATAAAGCTAACTATGTTTTTACATTATTTAAAAATGGAAAGTTCTTATTTCAAAAAAGTAGCCCTGGTTTATTTTATCCGGAATTTATCCATCTCAAAGACATTTTTTTCCAATTCAACATACATCCAATTACACTCAAGAATTGTTTTGTTAAGAAGATACAAACTTTTTAAGATATTAAATTTAATAAAGTTAATCTTAGAAAAAGTAAGTTTATTGTTTTTATCCCATTATAAATGATTCATGTGTAATCTTTAGCTTTTGTTTCTTACATAGTTTTAATTGCCTGAAATTGTCCGGAATTTATGATCTTCAAAAGACGTTAAATTCTTTTGGGTAATCTATCATCATCATCATTTTTCAAATAGTTTGTCAGATATACTTTTTTCCTTCCTATTAATTCATTCATGGAGATCCCAGAAGAAGCAGGCTTTTCATTAATTAAATCCATTTTGTGGAAACCATCGTCTTAATGAGATAGGGAGAATAATAAATACTTTTTAAATTACAAATATAAATTATTTATACTTTCAGCACCTGCATCACAGGATTTCATTTTGAAAACCTAGCAGGACTGTAATTTTAAATTTAGAAATAAATAAATAAAAAATAGCACCACCACAAAACCCTTCGTAAACATCATTGCTAAGACTGTATTGAGGTCTTGTCTTAGTCAGTCTAATTGTTGCTAATTGCTGTGCTTGAAGAACTACAAATTTCTACATGATTAAGAAACATGATTAAGATTTACAAATAAAAAAAAGTAATTATTAATTATCTTTGAGATTGTTTATAAATGCATATCTTAGCAAATCTTTTTCAAATTACCAATCATGATTTTAATTTAAATTTATTAGAAATGACAGAAACGGAAAAAAAAAGAAAATCAAGAATATAAATTTTACGTGAGTCACTCTTTTATAAAAATAAATAACATTAAAGCACACTTAACATTTTAAAAAGTATTTAGATAACATCAAACGCTGTTACATGTTCAATAAACACCCAGCGTTTTGTGAATGGGAGAAAAATTGAGGGACAAGGGTTAGGCATTACCGATAACTGCATCCTTATAAGGGGCAGGAATGCCTTTTTATCGGCTTATATGTTAGCCCCATAGGCCTTTCATGTTAGGATAAATGAACATAGGCAGGCAATAAAAAAAAAGCTTATAACAAATACAACACGGCTACACATATATAGATCATTCCAATGATTTTGATAGCACATTAGTATTAGACCTTTACAATTATACCATAAGTCTTCTTAATTCTCCCTCTTCTAGACATTCTATCTATTGAAAAGTCTTCAAATCTTCAAAATAAAACAAAATTGTATGTATTGAAAAAGATTGTAAAACGAGAAAAACCATGGAAAGTCTACTAATTAGAAATACCAAAAAGATAAATATTAATAGAAATGAAGGTGTTAATGTAAACAAATTTATTGTGGAAATGGCCAAAGAGTTTAACAATATATGTATTTCAAATTGTAAAAATAAGTGAAAATTAAAGAATTAGGAGAATAGCATTTGTAAGTATTATAAATCCACAACATACTCACATAAATAAATGCGATAAAACATACATTTATTAAAAGAAATTTTCGAAGAGATAGAACACGTCTCTTCTTCTTCAGCTTAAAATGAAATTGTAACGAAATAAAAAAGAATTTAAATAACAATTAAGGAAGACTACGTGAATATAATATTACATCGATTGTTAAAAAACAATTGCTATTAAAACAATTACAATAATTTAAGAGTAGTACAAGTCATTAACCATTAAATACATCTAATTTTACTTTGTTTTTACAACTTTCACAATTTTTATTGACTATTTCCTTAGCCATTCTTGTTATCCTTTCATTCACTTGTATCCCATCATTTCTATTTAAATTACTACTTTTTGTGTTCCTAATATACATGCTTTCTATGATTTTTCTTGTCTTATGTTCTTTTTCCACGCATAAGATTTTAATCTCATTATTCATACAATGAGTTTGCTGAATACAATGTTCTGCCACCTCAGATTTGGTTATTGATTTATTATTTATGTAGCCATCGTGTTCCATTACCCGTTCCTTTAATGTCCTTTTACTTTCTCCAAGATAGAATTTCCTGCAGTTCAGACATTCTATCTTGTATACAATTCCCATTTCATGTTTTTTTGTCATACATATTTAATTTATTACATACAATATTTTTAATTTTATTTTGATAAACAAATCCAATTTCAATATCAAAATTCTTACAAATTTTCTTAATTTGTAAACTATTTTTATTCATATATGGTATAAAAAATCTCCTTTCGTTTTGTACATTTAATTCCTTAATTTTAAATTTATTATAATTTTGTATAGCTTTATCTATGAAATTATCATTACAGCCATTATTTCTTAAAACAACTTTCATGTTTTCAATTTCCCTCAAAAAATCATCTTCTGTACTTGTAGATCTGTCAATTCTTTGTAAGTAGTTATCAATAATGTTTCTTTTCACTCCTATATCATGCCCAGAATCCAATGGATTCTGAATTAATGGAATTAGTAGAAATAATTACTAAGAACATATATTTCAAACATAGAAATAAAATTTTCCAACAAGTGAAAGGATTCCCAATGGGTTCTCCTTTGTCAGGGTTATTATGTAATATATATATATGAATAACTTTGAATGCAAATTTTTGAAAGAATGTAAATATAATTTAGAATACTTTAGATATGCAGATGATATATTGGTGGTTTGGTACGGTACTATTAGACAGTTTGATAATTTTTTTAAGGATATAAACAAAAGAAACAAAAAGATTAATTTTAAAATGGAGAAAGAATTGAACAACAAATTAAATTTCTTGGATTTATGCCTAATAAATAAAGGAAATAAATTGGTGTTAAAACATTATCAAAAAGAATATAAAAGTAATCATTTACTTAATTTTGATTCTGAAGAAATTAGCAAGAAATATGGAATAAGTACTTATAAATTTGTAAGTATTGTTGTAACAATACAATTTCATGAATGTTTCATATCTGTATCGTTTTCCTCTACTTGTTTGTAACGTATTGTTGTTGTTTTTCGGCTTTGAAAAAGAAAAGAAGCCATGTCTTTTCGAAAATTAAGAAATATTTATTTTAATAAATGTATGGTTTTATACGTTTATTTTTGTTTTATTTTGAAGATTTGAAGACTTTTCAATCTTTACAATTATAGATATTTAATAAGTTTTAATGAATTTTTTTTATGGTTAAAAATATTCTATAATACACAAGTCTCCATCGAGACAAAATAGGATTATAATTCATGTTTTTCATTCCTAAAAAGCTTTTTTTTTTCTTCTTTCCCCACTTCGTAAAATGGTTCGGTCTTGTGTTGATTGAATAATGGTTAACCAATTAAAAAGTTTCATTTTAAGCGGGCTTTTAATTATTGGAGCATTCATTATGACATCTTCCTCATACAAAAAGGGAGGTCACAGGCTGTTTCTCCAATACTTCTGAAGGTAACTACCTGTAAATGGCATTTCATGTTGTATTATTATCTTTTAAAATGTTAAGAGATTTTAATGTTAATTATTTTTTAAAATAAACCAGAAGTTGAAAGAGCTTAGAATCTCCTTTTCTTAATATATAATATATATATTGTAGTCTTACAATATTTCTTAAAATTTCTTATAATCTATTTAATAACAAATACGAAAAGCTTTATTTAGTTTCGCATTCTAATATCTGTTGAAAGCAAACAGTAAAAGCTTTCCAGTTTCTGAAAAAAATTCATTAAATTCAAAAACTTACTTAAGTTCTAAATCGGATATTAAATCAGAAGTCGAATAATAATACTCGAAAAATGAAATTTAATTTTGACATTTTATGTAAACTTTTGATAGTATATCAGTAATTTTGCATCGGAACAAATCAAATTTTAATTATACATAGAAATCAAGTAATTCACTTTGAAGAAATAAATAGGTCTAACTCAACATAAGAATACAAATATAAAGGTTTCCAAGAATGTAATGGTATTTAAGTCCCATTAACTGTAGTGTAAGTAGATAGAATTATAATTTTGGTTGTTTTATTCAATTGTTTCAAGATTTATAATTTTAGTTGTTTTTTTTTTTTTTTTTTTAAGTTAAATAAGAGATTGAAAATACTTAACGTCTGAGGGTTTACGATAAAATATATTTTGATAATTAAAAAAATCGGAAGTGATACATATAAAAATAAGTTAGCTGATTTGTTAAAAAAAATCTTTTGATAAAAATCTGTTTTGAATAAGTTACAAGTTAAAGTGTTCCACTACAGGTCCTTGGAGTCGCGGGTGGCAAGGCTCCCGGCGTTTCATAACGTAATTACGTTGAGGTTGGGTGGTCAGCCCGACGCGACGCCCACCTTAAATCCCCGAGAAAGAAACCCGTACCTATTCTACAGAGAGCTGGGTAGATCCTAGGACCCGTTTGGAGGAGAATGAAGAGTGGAAAAATGCCGCCCTCCGCCGAGGCCACGGTTAGAACATACCATCTCCAACCTGCAGCCAAATTACCTTACCACTCGCCTACCGGGCGCACTTTTTCTCAAAATTAAATAAATAATAAAAGCTTTACAAATTAAGAAACAAAATACATACTTTAAGTAAAAGTAAAGTTAAAGAAAGGAGACAGAAAATATTTAAAATTTTTGCAATAACTATCGTATTTCTATTTTTTTTTATAAAAAAATAAAAGAACGTTTATAGATTTTATAAACGACAGTAGAAGATCAAATATTAGTTTCCGAAAAGACAAGTCTAGCTCAG